>UELU01126610.1:0-61626 GCA_900490025.1 Megastigmus dorsalis
TATATATATATATATATATATAGGTGTGTGGACGTACCTTTTTGCAGTACTGTAGAATTTCCAGCTTGTCGTTCAAACAGCTTTTGGTGTCTGTGGAGGATATCCATCGTCCTTGCTCGCCCATATGTTGAGCCAGGTACACATCGTTGGCTTCGCACAGAGTCGCCACCTTTCGTTACAGACAAAATATTCGTATTAGCTTATATATGTGTCTTTTAATAAAAGTTCATTATTGCTCTATTCTTTGAGCTAAAGCAGCTTTTGGCAACTGTCTCCCTATAAATAATCCTTGTGGATTTTCATATGAATATAATAATTAAAGCTTTGAAGCAGTTGTAATTAAATATTGGTTCATTAAATGATTTGTGTAAGTAGCTTTGATTGAAATGTATTAATTCATTACTTTAAGCAGCAAATGTGGTTTTACTTGTTGCATTATTGATTAACATTACTCGTGCAAAACTATTTTCTTGGATGCACATTTTGGTTATTTTCAACCAACTTGTATATTGGGTAGGCTAAAATTTCAGTACCAGTTTCCCATGAACTATAAGTTACTTGATAAGAGCGTATACTGTGTATTTGCGTGGTATATATCGTACACGTTAACAACTTCTGCCTTCAGGCACACTCCTTGTTTATGTTAAATGTGGGAACCGATAAGAATATTGAATATAATTTTAATCTAATAGAGTTAATGGCTAGGAATGGCAAATAATTGCAATTTAACTTAAAAATGATTATGAATTAGGTTATATAATATGAACTAATATATGATGAAATTAATATATCTCAAAAACGGCAATCCTAAACAACTTATATGAACTAAATTTCAAGACTTACCATCTTAAAATTGTAACAGAAAAAACATCTTTTTTAAAGGAGGATCCCAATACTCGCTCCCATTAAAATTTTAATTAAGGGGGTGTCAAAGTCCTACAGTTACCACTCAAACTGCTTTACCGATCGGATATGAATAATTAGTAATAACTAAATAAATAGGTAAAATTATGCAAATCCCAAATACAGGTGCACTACCTCTGTGAATCATTTATCGCTTGGCAAAGTTACAAGTAAATATTTCAAGTACACCCTTAAAAATTTCTGCACCGAAAAAACGCACTCATTTCGATGCAAATAATTATTTTTTCGGTGCAGAAATTTTTGAAGGTGTCGTTGAAATATTCACTTGAAATTTTGCTGGAAGATAGATAATTAATAGACGAAGTGCACCTGTATTTGGTATTTGCATAATTTTACCTATTTATTTAGTTATTACTAATTATTCATATCCGATCGGTAAAGCAGTTTGAGTGGTAACTGTAGGACTTTGACACCCCCTTAAGACGTACGAAATTTGAACTATACATAATATAGAGTATGAAAAGTTTAATTTGAAAAATATAAGCCCCCTTTTTTGATGGGGGCTGTTTAAAAAAGTCCAAGATGAATATTTCCTATACATATTACGTGTAAGAAGAAGCATACGACTATATAAACACCCGATTTTCAATAAAATTTTTTCATCTTTCCCGCATTATGTAAGGGAATCAATTTTTTTAAATTTAATATTTTTTATGCTTTAAACGTAGGTTTTTCCAGTCTTGTCAAACATTTTAATTTGATTCCGAGCTCGCTGGAGTTCTCTTTTCATGCTTTATTTCTCATCTACCATACAGACACGTGCTATATGCAAGTTATCGATTGGAATTTCATTTTGTAATAAAATAAAGAGAGTTCACTCAATTTATTCGCCACTGGCCTACGCAAGCCGTTAAAGTGACTTTGAATTTTTACAAACTATCATGTCGGTTTATATACGCATGCACCGATATACCAAATGCACACCGCAACCTATATTTTTTTCGTACCGAGAGAAAAACAAGAAATAACGAATAATCGGAAAACGAAATGAGTGGCAATGTTGGCGTTCGATGCGGTTAAAAGTTGATACGTCGAAATCACGACGGAAAGCTAGTTTTTGAAAGTCGATTAAAAATCGAACACAAAGGCGCCAGTGAAGCGAATGCAGAAATATGCCGTTTAAAGAGATATGCCCGCTGCCGGAATTCACAGTATGCTTGACTTTTATGAAAATATTTATACGATGCCAGCGACGAGGCAGCGTATTATTTTTTTTTTGTTTGCTTTATTTTTCAAAAAACAGAAATGCTCTCGTATGCGCGTTGAAACGCAAAAGCTCAACAAAAAAGATACATTGTAACAGCACGCCATTCTGTAAATTTTCGTCCGCAATCTGCCTGTTACAAGCTATTTTTTTAATGATATTATTTTTAATGGACAACCTTTATTTTGTAATAAAGTAATATAATACAGAAGTTGCAGAAAGCAATTACTCAATTCGTATTTTAAATCAAGTAATATTTGTACGCAGATTTACGCGTAAACTTTCAATTCGTCACTACTGAATGGCATTTCATTTTCGAATTCAATGATTTCATATCTGTATATAATATGTATAGAGGTGCAAAATCCATCCAATTATTCAATCTCACGCATTAAATATGGAACATAAAAGATAATCTTGGAATAAAAATGTTTGTGTGAATGTAATGTTATTTTCCGATAAATCTGATTGCCAAATTTCAGTAAGTACAAGTAGATACATTGGAATTTCCAATCCAATCGTATAAAATGAAATTGTTAAATTTGATTGCTATTGAGGTTAATGGACAATCGTGAATACTAAATTGTCGATTTAATTGTTATTTATTAAAGGTTAACCGAATTCGTAATTACCTGGTGGTATTGTTCATAAAACATCAAACAAGCAAAGTAATACTTTATAAGAATTTAAATCTTTTAGACTATTTAATTAAACAAAAAATGTTCCTTTATACTAAACACTCGTGAACAATAGAACTAAGTCCATGGTTAATTACAAAGTGAAATTAGTATCTGAAGTATAATTAAATTTATACGTAATTTATAAAAATCGATGTATTCAGACAATAATAAAACTTACTTTGTTGTGCCGTTAATTTTTGTGTTACAGCAATAATCTTATAGTGATGCATTTAATATTTGTCCATTCAACTTTGAAACAGTTTAACATGAATAAATCCTTGTTTCAAAAGTTAATTAAAATAGAAGTTATTTAATGAAGTTGACTATTTTTCTACAATGACTAGTATAATATAAGAGTTAAACTTAATAACTTGGGAAATTTTCTTAAGAGAAAATGCTTTAATAATTTCTGTAAGCGATACATACAGATTGATAAATTGTGTACAAAATTCTGAACAATTTAGCAACTAAAACAAAATTTGTGAATACCATCGCACTTAAATTAATTAACACAGTTTCTATTCAAATTGCGTATTTCAAAAGAATTTAATATGTGATGATTCTAAATATCAATATTAAGGGCATATGCTCTAGTGTCGGATAGATTACTAACTTTAGCAATTTTTATATTTAAGGAATTCTATAAAGATAGATGATAATCTTTGAAAAAAGCAATCTGTCAACACCTTGGTAATGATGTAAACATGATGTGATTCCAGTTTCATAAAATCACATCCTTAATTCACAGAAAATAATTTTGTCTTCGAAAATTTCAGTTTTATAAAATTCCATCCATAATTTCTGTGAAGACAAAAATTTCTGTGAATTAAAGTTTATAAACTCGCATAATGTTTGCATAATTACAGAGGCACTGACCGGGTTTTTTCCAAAAATTAAACATTATCTTTGTATAATCGTTGCATGCAAAAATCGATAAAGTATAAGAATCTTTCCGACCCTAACACATACCCTTAAAAATGGTATAAATATAAAAGCTTAGTTAGCACCTGGAAACTCATCAAATTGTAATTAAAAATGTTAATATCTTTGTAATATCGTTGATAATATCGTTGTACAAGATTATTTAGGTTTTTTGTTTGATATAATTTAAAATCCTTTTGATATAATTTAACGGTATAAAAAATGATTGTATTTCTATTAATTATACATATATAAGCAATATTTTATATCTTTAGTAGCCCTATATCCTTTAGTGTCTCTAACAATATATTATAGATACCTGCAAGAGTGTTTTTATTATTTATGCAATATATTTATGTATGTATATAAGGCTTACGTTGAGTGAACAAAATTGAAATCATTAGCGCAAAATGGTAGTTCACAATTTGAAGCTCGATTTGACGGCATAATTTAATGTGCAGTTTAATTATATTATAATTGGATGGATTTAATGTGAAAATTTAGCAATTTTCTTGGCGCACTCCCGTTCCGAGAACCATCAATTTGCTTTAATAATGTCGATTGCAGCGGACCGACATCTATATACGGCAGCTGCGATTTTTCTGCTCGCCTCTCCTGCTCGCCGGGACTCGGTGCAAACAGCCTTCCGCAGTATTTTCCATATCGCGCGATACCGACGCTGCTACAGAGCGACTTGGCATGTATACATTACGAGTCCTTTGCGCGATCAATGTCTCATTTGCAGACTGCAGTCGCGCAGAAAGTGAATATAAAACGAAAGAAAAGGAAAAACGCGAAGCGGCAGCAGCAGCAGCAGCAGCAGCGCGGCAAAGCGAGAAACGAAAGCAAAAGAGAGGAAGAGAAAGTCTTAATAGGACCAATCCATAAGGCAAAGAGGACTCGAAGGGGTTCATTGGCCCGCGAGAGTCAACAATTAACGGCGAGCGGCAAGGGCGCAAAATTGAATGTTTCAAGGGTCATTAAAAGTGCTGCTTTCGCTCTCTCTCTCTCTCTCTCTCTCTCTCTCTCTCTCTGTGTGGAACGTATAAACGAGAAAGAGAGAGAAAGAGATAGAGAGGAAGAACGGCTATAGGCTCGCATACACAGCTACTGCACGGCCATACATGTACAGAGCTAGACTGCACTGCACATGAGCAGGTGTTAGATATAAAGGGGACAGGAAAGACACTCACCTGTGGCTCGGATCTGCCGCCTGCGGGGGCCAACTCCAGTCTCTCGGATACCGCCTGTCGACACAAAACGTAGCATAAAATTATTACCAGAAGGCCTCGGCGCGCGCGGGCTAAAATTCACTTAGCTAAAATAATTGCTAATCCTATTTCCAGGGCGCCTACGACGAGCGCTATATGCGCGTATAGTGCCCCCGCCTGCATCGCCGCCGACGCGGCGGCCGTCGCTCCGGAGAGACGCGAGAGCGTCGTTTAATGTGCGAGTCACACCTTTGGCGCGCGCGCTTCGTTTCACACTAGCTCTCTCTCTCTCTCTCTCAGCTCATTCTCTCTCACTTGCTCTCTCTCTCTCTATCTCTACGCTCGGCAGATTCTGCAGGGGATTCTTTTAAGCGCTCCCCGACGTTTCACTTATACCTACTGCCTACACTCTATTTTTTAAGGCTCGCTCCTTCCCTATCTCGCAGCTCGCCTTCTTTCTCACCCCCCACACACACCCACTCCCTCTCCCGCTTTTTTACGGGATCGCCAATCTTGGATGTTCGAGTTCGCTAATAGGCGATCAGATTTTTCACGACTTTTCATTCGACCCTATCATCTCTTTCTTACGTCTTTTCCTTTCTTTTAGAACCCTCACCCCTTCATCGGTTCTACCGATTATTAACTTTATTAACTTTATCTGCTTTTTACGCTTCGTCCTCGCTTTTCTCTCCGAGATATTACAGTGGGAATTATATCTACGCATACTTTTCCATTGTCAATAATGTCTTTGTTAGTTTAATAATGTTAGTTTTTACTTCTAAACACATACAGCTAAATATTCGAATTCGATTGGAAAAGTCGTTTTATTCCCATTAACTCATTTTTTGTTACGAAGATTTATAGTATGGTTTTTTGTTTGAATGCTTTATTTATAAATTCTGTAAACATATTCTGCAATCGATTGAATGAAACTTTGTGCTAAAATCTGAAATCGTGAGAAATATTCTTAATAAACTTAATATTCCGAAGCCGTGTAATATTGACATAAAAGAGAAATCAAAAGGACGACGAATTACGGATTCAATGGAAATAAAATCGTCAATTCGTCTACGATATTTTTCACTGCTCCATTGCCATAATAAAGTGAAGCCTATACCTTTCACCTTAACGCTGTTTATATACTGAAATGGAACAATCATTTTATACGGACTAAAACAAATCTAGATACAATACACAATCGCTATATAACCTTTCACCAACGATTATTGACACGTAGTAAATAAAGTTTCCTTTTTATTACTGCGTACTTTCCGGTTTATGTTGCTAATGAAGAACTTCTTTTACGCGAATCGAATTAAAAATGTTATAAAACTCAGGCTACGGAAAATTACATTTACTGAATATACTCTATATTATTCACATCAATTTTTTAATTTGATCATAACATTGTTGTTTATTCAATTTTTGAATGCTGAATTATAACAGACTTATGGAAAAATCTGCCAGTCACAAAATCTTCATTTCGAGTTAAGGTTGAATCATACTTAGATACAATCTACGCCGAAAATCAGTCTTTTACAAAATCTTCTATAATTAATTATAATGAGGCATTTTTATACTTTACAGCTTAGTAAAAATATAAAACATGTTTGAGAAAACGATACAAGCCTTAGAATACTTTCATTGCATAAGAGAAAAAAAATATTACTCTTTTTAATAAATAAAAATTTTGCAGCACTACACTTTTACAAAGCTTTAATATTGTTTGTTTAAGTATTTCGCATCGATTCATTGAAATAAAACTGGAAACATTATATTACATTTCATATAGAATTATTAGCGATTTTATAGAAAAAATACGTTAACAAATAATTTAAGCTTTGAATGAAAATTGGATGAAAAATAAAAAAGTATTGACTAAATTTATGATGCACATTGCACACAGAGCAGTAAAATTTGTAATATTCTACAACCAAAAACTTTATAGGTATATAAATTTAATGAAATATTTTTTCTATTTTTCGAAACTTTGGAAACATAATTAGCTATTATAAGAATAAAATTTATCTGAAGTTATACTGGCTGTCAGTCAAATTAGCTAATAGGAAATTCTACATATACTTCTGATAAGCTCGTAAATCTTCAATACTTATTATTTTTTTATCAAAACATTGTTCGTACATCAATTTAGGATATCACATATAAAAATGTAACTTTAATATCCAATACTACAATTTTTTATTTATTCTTGCTAGAATAATTACTGTACTAATGGATTTTTAAATAAAGAAGGATATATAGCATAATATATATTAAAATAATCAAATCATTATAGATTACAAAGTAAGAAACATTTGTTAAAAAAGAATATTAGTATAGAATACTTCCGCACACACTCAGATAATGTATGTTTATCAATGTGCACTATCTATATTTATTTACAAATAGCAAGTTAAGCCTTATTTTTCCTTCGGTCTGAATATTTGATTCTTTCTGTAAAATTTTTCTTGTTTACTAATGCATGTATAATTAATAGGGCATATTTTACATGATATGTATAAATTAACTTTTTAGTTGAAAAGAAAAAAGTTTTGAGATTATTGATTTGTAATACATTGTAGCCTTAAAAATACGATCGAAACATCAGCATATTCATACAAGCACAAAATTATAACGAATGGCCAAGAGTTCGCATCATAAACTATAATTGTTTATTATTTATTAATTATTTTTTCGTAATAATGATAACTCTTCAAACCGAAGAAAAGGTAACAAAAATCGATTGAAACTTCTGAGATAAAAATGGGACTGTTATATAAGTACATGTGATAAAATAGCGCCTCGGTAAACCCGACCTGTATCTACTTCGACAAATCGTATATCTAATAAACTTTAATCAGATTTTTTCACTTTTGAAAGTTTAGAAATATATATATATAAAAGTTTCTTTAATAAAAAACAAAATGTACACAATCGCATCCAAGGTCTACACCGTTACTACTGAAAATAGCAGGAAAATATATCACAATATATCACCCTTTAATAAATCGATATGAAAATTGAAAATGAAAAGCATTAACGCAACATCGTAAATAAACGTAGGGGGGAAAAGTCAGAAAACCGAAAAGCATGAATTGGTAAATAACAGGACCAATATAAATAATCACGAAACATGCAGTACCCTCATAATCCGAATTCGCCGTAAGCACGTAAATCCCCATTAATGGCTCACCCCATTAACTCGGGAATTCCTCTAATAAATACCGTCCTTTCTCAAAACGCCAAAAACCACACAACACACGCACACATGGAGCAAAAGGAGTTCGTATCTACTAGGGAAAAAACGAAAACCCACATAGCAAATAAGCTAGCGCACATTATGCACGGGAGTGAGAGAGAGAATGGGAGAAAGAAGAAAAAGAGGGGGTCGAGCCTCCTGCACGTCGAAACTTCGCCAGGATCGTATACGTCAAGCAGTCAAGTCCCTTATCTATCCCCTCTAATCGGGCACATGCCACCCTCGCCGCATTGGCACGCCAGTCCACGCGACTCGCTTCTTCTTCTTCTTCTGCTTCTCTCTCTCTCTTTCTCTCTCTCTCTCTCTCTCTTTCGCTCACATACGAAAGAGCGAGTGCGAAAGCGCCCTCTAAGAGAGCTCTGTGAAAGAGAGAAAGCTAAATACCAAGGCACACCGGCACACGTCGTATATATGCGAGCTGTATGTTATACGTTCATGAGACCAGGGGGGAAAACATCGAATATGACACACTGAAAACTTTTCTCTGGACTTGTATATACTTGCCCTTAAAAAGAAAGAATGCAAAAAATAGAAGGAGGAGGAGACTAGAAGACAGGCAGGCCGCAGTGTGAATATTATATGCCTGATTATATATATTATATATACAAATATGCCTGCGGCAGTTTGGAAAAGTGTTGTGTGTGTGTGAATGTGAACGCGAGGAGATAGTGTAGAGGGGAAAAATCGCGTCATCGACACGTCGGCTGGCGTTCATCGCGCGCGCGAAATATCGATTTTGCCCGGTTGACGCTCTCTCCGCACGGCCCCCGACTTTCTCTCTCTCTCTCTCTCTCTCTCTCTCTCTCTCTCTCCGTCTCTGTCTCTCACCCTCGCTCGCTCTCGCACACCTTCACGTGCAGCCTGCTCGTCTTGGACTTTGGTGTACGTGTATAAGTATGCACGTGTGTATACGTGTACGTGTGTTTATGTGTGGGTGTGCGGGTGCGCGGGTGTGTGGGTGTGCGCGTCCCATAGGCGTAAACCGACGAGTCGCAGTAGCGAGCAGCGAGTGGAATGCCAGAGGGGGTGGAATTGTTTCTTTTCTTTCGTTAGACGGAGTGCGAGCTTCTGTGTGTGCCTGCGGATAAAGAGAGCCGCGTTAAATCACCGGAAAAGCTGATTTCTTTTCTTCTTCTCCTTCTTTTTTCTCTTTCTTCTCTCTCTCTCTCTCTCTCTCTCTCCTCCGCTCTACAAAAGGGTTGTTGCATCGATGCACTGATTTTTGAAAGAGCGGAAAATCGATTTCGGATGCTGTTTAAGTTTGATGGAATGGCCGATGCCGGGACTGGCAGCTAGAACATCGGATCTGTTTTTTTTTCTTGTCGTTATCCGTGGCTTGGGATTAGATATGAGGTGTGTTTACAGCGCAATTCGGCAAATTCGGAGTTGCGCATGAGCGTAAAGAAAGGCAGTTCGGAATTATCTATTGAATAAAAGCGACGCGTATATATGTCCGATATAAGGTCTATTATACTTTATAAAAATAAGAGCTAAAAAAAAATTCAGTTGATACCGTTCTTATTTATCTGTATTGTAACTTATATCAAAAAGGAATGTGGGTAATACTCTTGAGGTATTATATTTATAATACTTAATCTTTTCAGCTACAGCGAGATGTACCAATGTCTCTTTTTCTTACTTATATGTTCTATTATTACAATTCTATAATATTGATAAATCAAGTTGAAAAGTAAATTCTTTTGTAAGCTTATATTGGATTTTGTAGTTGGCAAGAGTCAACAAAATAACCTTTTTGTATATTAAGCTATCAGTAATGCGCCGCTCTTAATTTTGCTCTAAAATTTAATTTTGCATTTGAGCATCCTCAAGTAAAACGTCTTTCGGTAAGAGCACTTATTATTAAGTTTATACTTGAATAATACATTATAAACTTATAATAATAAGTGCTCGAAAAGTAAACTACTGGATCTAATATGAAATGTATAACAGGCAGAAATAATTATTTGATTGGCGGTTATAATGTAAGTGATTATTTTAATAATCTATAAGAATTATTCGTGATGTTGTTTTTGTAGGGAATTCTAAATTTTGTATAAAAGTCTCTGGGATTCTGAATGAACAAAATGTGAAGGTGTTTTTCGGCGAAACCAGAATATTTTTTAGATGGATTTTAAGGTTCGCATATAAAAACTGATATAAAGTTTGTATATGAACACTGTCAGTCCATTTGGTACAAAGTAAGTATTGAAATATTTTGAAAGCTTGTGTCGAGGCTTCTGGTTGGAAAAAATTCGATACGAAGTCACGAAATAAATTTGGAACTTAAAATTCGTTGGGTTATGACAGATATAAAATTGAAAGTATAGTAATGTAATTTTGATATGATCGATTGTTTTTGTAATAGTAGGCCATTCCGAGCGAAAGCGCAAACCCTTTAGTCCCTACTACTAGTGATACTGTATTTTATGTTGCTATATGAGTAATAAATTAAAGAAAATCAAATAACATGATAAGCGTAAAGCTAATTCGATTCAGTTTTAAAAGGTCAACCCTGTAAAATATCTTGATAAATAAAACAATTCTGAATTCTTTACTTATCTTGAATCAAGTGGTTATAGAGTAGATTTTTCGACAGTTAATTGTTTCCACTCCTTTTATTCCAAGATTTATTTGTTACAAATAGTTTATTTCCCTGAGTGCTGCAATATCGGATTTCCCGATCAAATTAATTCCGCACACTAGGCACTTTCATCGAATAAGAGGATATTTTAGAGGATCGAAGTTCATTACAAAAATCCGACACTCCACTTCCGTTTCATCTTTTAAATCTTTCATTACCTACTCTCGGAAACATTTTCTTTGACTTTATTTGCTTTACCACGCTAAAATTTGCTATTTGTATGGATTATATTGATATGAACAGAAGGTTCAGAATTTCATGAAACGCGATGGTACTTAATATTTACTGACTTAAAAAAGATATTATATATGTACATATATGATAAATTTCAAGCGCACTTCTGCGGTTCAAATATTATTATTAATTAAAATTTTACGTTATGATTTTCCATTTTGTAATATAATTTCTCATTTTCACGGTTGAAATTAATGCTCTTTTGAATTTTGCTTCTTGATATTGCACGTTAAACTCGTCAAATGCACATTGTATTAAACTGCATTGAACAAAAATGTTTTTAATTATACGTTAAAAAATATATATATACTGGATTAGGTCAAAGATACTTCCATAATAATTTGATGACTCATGGATGAATCATAAACAGCAGCGTCAGAAGGAGAATTCCTTTGGTGTTCTCATTTAAACAAAAATACTCTCAAGGAGAAATTAATAAGACTGCTGACATCAATCATTACCAAATACCATGCTTAAAATACGATAATTACATTATAGTTCAAGATGGTTTGTTCATCGCCATTACGATACAAAATGCAAATTTAATTGAAGTTTGATACTGTAAATAATTATTAAGCTGTGAAATTGCAAAACTTCTAGAAACTGCACATAAATTCTAGAAAATTTTTTAATGGACCAATTTGAAATTTGTTATACGATTTTATTTTAAATCTCAATTAACACAAGTTTTCAAAAAATTTTCAGCTTATTTTTACTTTTTTAAAACATAAATTTAAAAAAATGCTGTCAAAACGACAACACCAAAGTAAATATAAAAAATGAATTACTAGAATTCTAGATTCTGCTATTATACATAAGATGTCAAAGTTGTAATAAAAAGTATGTAAATAAAAGTAAAAAAAAAATATATTTTTAAATAATTCTCATTTAAATTTTGCACTACCTTTTCCCCTTAAAGAACTAACTGAAGTTCATAACAGGTTTGTATGAAAGAACACAGGTGCTCCAAAAAAAAGATGTAAGTTTTATTACTTATGAAGAAACAGATCATATTACTCATCTAGAGAGGAAAAATCTTGCACAGTTCAGTACTCGTGAAAGGTCGCGAATACGAGGTTTGGACTGACCAATTTTCCTCCCGTGGTACGTATACTATTTTTCCTCGTACCAGCAACGAAAATATATATTCTCTCCCGTGCGTCGGAAGGGCGTGTAGCGCTTTCGATACAGGTAATGAGGAAAAGTACTTTACTGGGAAATGATCAGCTTTTACACGGAGAAAAAATGTCTACTAACTTTTACTATATTCCTTAGTAATGGGGTACACAATCTACATTTTAAATTATGTATACTATATTAATCAAAATTATTGCTGTAAACTGCAGGAAGTATGAGAGCAGAATTTACACTATCTCAGTATAGTAAAAATTGTACTCTGTAATTTAGCACAACTCCTTAAAAATTTTGCATAAGTTATACATATAAAAATTATTATTAGAACAGGGACAGTAATGTTTGGAATATTATGCTTCATGCGGATAAAATTTATACCTTATAGTTAAGCAATCATTGTATCTTTTCTAGAGTCGGATTTTTTTATGGTTGAGAATCCCCGTTATAGTAAAAAATATAGTAAAAATTATAGATAATTATGATAAAATTTAGTAAACTATTTATCTCCATGCATAAAATGCATTCATTTATTGTTATACAGTAAAAACCAGAATAACTTATATTTTACAGTTAATTAATCCCCATCGACCAAAATTACATGTAGCGTAATTTCTTAAACAAATGTCCTATATAACGATATACGTTTTAAGCTTTGTAGATTCCTATTGTCCAAATAAAATATTTTTATAGTATATCGCTAATATAAAGAAGTAACACAACATTTGCGAACCGAATCGCTGACCAAATAATATTGTACATATATAATTGCATAAAGAATAAAGTATTTGTTATACTTTTGAATGCTCTTATAAATTGGGAAAGCTGCATAATATTACTCACGAAACTCTCGGATAAAGAAAAAACATATTTTTCATCTACCTAACAAATGAATAATTACGCATGAACGTAATAATTTCATCACAGAGAAAAGAAGATAAAGCAACGTCGCGCTAAAAACACCTCGATGATACGTTTTAAAAATAAAGACAAAATCCAGCAACCCTTTGAAAAAAAAAGTCGAGCCTCACGCACCATCGACCAGCGGTCAGCGCGAACTCAATTGTGAAAAAAAAAAGGAGCGCGAAACCAAGGGAGAGAGAGAGAGAGTAACGATTTTCCATAAAGCCTCGTAAAACATTAACTCGCGTTGGACAGTGTCGATATTTTACTTTTTCCAAATGTCCACGCGTCGAACCAACCAACCAACCAACCAACTCGACAGTAGTGTGTACTGGAACGAAAATTTTCACCGTAGATGTCGTCTCATCCCTGTTCCTCGTCCCGGCGAACAATAGGTGAGAGGGGGAAAGAGAGATGTAGAGTGAGAAAGGGTGAGGCGGAAGAGGGGGGGGGGGTGGGGAGACGCGGCGCGCAACAAAAAATATAAAAAGCGCCGCAGCACAAGAAAAGGCCTCGTCGTCGACGTCGTAGTCGGCGCGCGGCTCCAACGGCCGTACATAATTAGAGGCTTTAGTGACCCCCCCTCCCCCCTTGAGCGCGCAGTTCGCGCCTCGCAAAGCTTATATATATATACACGGGCGAATTTCGCCCGAGCGACGACAGACTGACGTTGGGCGCGCGTGCAACACCACCAGCACCAGCCTCGGCACCAGCAGCGAAGCGCGCCCAGAGAGGGAGAGAAAGGGAGATTTTAATTATTTTATCGTAGCTGCGTAATAACTCGGATTTTCCTTTATAACTTTTGTACTGTTTCTTCGGCCTTTTAGAGCTCCTTTGTGCTTCTCCAATTAGCAGTGCAACACCGTGCACGCATGTTTGTTAATAATAAATCTATATAAACTCTCCTACTTTATTATATGCATGTATACAGATTTACTTGGAATTTAAAAAGTAGCTCGGGCAGAGGTGCAAGAGTAGATTTACGCGATGAATATGCGCGTGAGAAACGGAAGACTAGCACACAACACTTTTCCACGGATTCCGAATGTTCCATTCCCCTGGGAAATTCCTTTTAAAACTCATTCATTTTGTTTAAGCTTTAAAACTACATAATAGAGGAATGATTTTTTTTTAACAATAGCGTGACCCTGTCAAGAAACTGTGCTCGTGTAATCATATTTTCGTCTATATTCATGTGTACAGGTATAATCATTGCAATTGAAATTCGTATCGATTTTACGTATTTACCCGTAATAGATTTAATGACAAACAAAAGTCGTGGATTACGTTCTTCTTTAAGTTGTACTTTGAAAGGTGGAAAGATTGTTCATTTATTACATTGCACTTTACTCTTGGCAGAATAAATTAAGGCATCACAAAAGCTTTTATTAATTTCTTCCGTGAAATATATACTTTGTATACGTAGCTATTTATCATTTACACAATATTAGGCAGCCATTCATTACAGCAGCCGTGAACACCTATTCATAATTCTTATTTTGTGTAATAATTCTGTATGGTGCCATAGTTTCTCTTTATTATTTCTTATCTTTCCTTCTATATTATACAGTGTTTCCTTTATAATTTTATGTTAAAAGATCGATTGTGTAATTGTTATCAATAAATAAGTATTCTTATAATAAAACGAATAGTTCAAAAAGTTTCACGCAACAGTTTTTTTATCCAAATAACATCGGAATCGATTTTTGTGACGGAGAGCCGATACTTTTAAAATTTAAAAATTCTGTCAATATTACGAGAAAAAGAATCAGACTTAGAGCATGGAAAAAAATCCATTCATTATCGTAATGTGTCGAATCGCATATCTAAATAGCCAAAAGTTATTCCGTTAATGTGTGTATTGCGTGCTGGTCGTTACGTATATGGACAAAGAGAACATGTGCACGCTTCTCCTTAGTGGATCATTAATAACGTCTTAAGGTTCCGGGTTCGTGAATAAGAATAATTTCTTTAATGGTACATTTGTCGAATCCTTCAATTTTAATGTGCGTGATTTCGATACAAGACAAAAGTTTTCGTGTTTGAAAAATAATCACTTCCTCGAGTGCAGAAAGTCTTATTTATCATGAAATAGTAAACCGAAGCTATATGCGGCAAGAATTGTGCACGTAAGTTTTCGTTTTGCATATCTGAGCAAAAGAATAATGAGTAACACAAAGTAATAGATAAAGATCACATACTACCACTTTGTAAGCTGGACCTTTTACACGTGTAAGCTGCCGTAGATAATTTAATCCTCTTATCTGAATTTGCATTGGTCAAAATTACAACTTCAAACTTTTAATCCCGTCTGTTTCATTTAAAAAAAAACGGCGTCTCAGATGCCCTACTTTTTATTTCGCTATAACATAATTTTTATCAACTATTAATTTTTCTGTTGATAATAAGATAAAAGTTAATTATTCCATATACATATAAGCTTGCCAAGAAATATATCATGCCTTTGATTAATCATTCTTGTGTAAACTATTTAAGTGCTAATCTCAGTATGTTTAAAATGACCCAATTATTATACCCTTTAGAATGTTATACAAAATCTTCATTATTTAGCATTGCATAGGTATATACTTATCCTTTTGATGCTTGTTGGTACATTGTAATTAAATATTGAACAAAAAGATACTGAAAATTATTTGTGAAATTTAATACTCTATTAGAGCGACTAAAAGATTTTCAGGGTATCGGAAAAATATAATTATTTTTGTACTTTTATTGTCTCATTAGTGCTATTTGCAGGAAATCCTTTTTGGTCCCTAATTAAAAGCAAATAATGAACCAGTATTTTCTATTCGATGTATTATTAATTTAATGTTTCATTTTTGTTCCGTCGCCATAAAAAAAAGCCTTTTTTCTATTAATTTAAGAAGCTGATTAAGATTGCATCAAGTTAAGCAGCATTCAATATTATTAAAAATCATTGGAGTATTTGCTAAACTTGTTCGCGGAATCCCTTCATTCGAGGTGCTCGTTTAGCCTAATTAAATTTGGTTTGATCAAAATTTAATATGTCGTGCACGTTTAAACGTATATAGAGCACTTGTTAATTGCGCTTAAACTTCCAGAGAGATTTTCCCTACTTACAAACTACATAATTGCTGAATTTTAATTTGACGCTCTGTAAAAAATATTAAAAGTACGTAAAGCAGCGCGACTATATTGATTGAAATTTTCGCGTATTCGTTTTTAGGATTGGATCAAGATGCCAAAATTCGTTGCAAAAGATATTTATTTCTTAAAGAATTTCATGCTAGAGAAGTGGATGAATAAAACTACTTTTATATTTGAATTTTAAAAGGAAAATTCAATAAACATGAAATTTGCATTTTGAATGTGTGAAAAATAAAATCTGGAACTCAAGAAGGTCATTTAAAATATTGTGTTCGAAAAGGATTTTTACACAGAATTTCAAAGTTTTATAAAATATGCTCTATAAATTCAAAACACTGAATCGAACTTTGGAGCTCCCTGTCCCATAGATTCTTAACTTTTTAACCAGTTTAACTTTTGTACTGACTTCTGGTTGTGATACATAAAAAATACATGATGTCACATACTCTTTGTAAGAAGTTTATTTAAAAGTGCTAAAGAATTTTCTTCTTTTGTTCTTTGTATTGTAACTAGATGACTTTTTCAAATTTTATCATAACTATTATATATGTTACTATATATTAGATTAAGAGTATAAAACTATGGCGCAGTAAAATTAGAATTTCCTTAATTCATTCATACCGATATCTCCTACATGATTGTATAATAATGTATAAGTCTGGCGATTTATGTTAATATTCTATAAGTTTATTTGTATAAAAATGAATTGCGCTATATACAATTGAAGAAGTCTATCACTTTAGGTATTAAGTCAATATTCATTCATTATTCTCGCTGAAAATTTACTTTAAACGAAATGCTAATAGCTTTATTCTACTGTAGTATAACAGAATTTTTTCTAATCAAATATTTATCTTTCAAGGTTACGAATAGAGTGCAAAAATAAATTGTTTCGCACTGGGTATAATCATACATGCTAAGTAAATTTGTTTAGACAGGAAGTACGTGGTTTGTTAAAATTTAATTGTATTCAGATACCGCAAAAGACTCGAAAAAGCTTTTACTTCAACATAATGTAATTATTGGCTTGCCATTTATTTGTATTCTTTGCACGTCCCAAACCTTAGTTGTTAATTCCGCTCACTCCATTTAAATAGTAAATGCAGTTTTAATCAGGTCCTTATTTTCATTGCAAATCTACTTATTAAAAATAAAAAAGTTAATTTCAGAATTATATTAGATTAAATAAATATATTATACATCAAGCATTTTATGTATCCCAATATTAACGTGAATATTATAAATTAGTCATAATGTGTTTGCTCTGTACCTATCAACACTGCCATGAGATAGCTCATGGCACACACAAGACCCTAATAAACAAAATACACCATAGAATAGAAGGCTACAAAAACTATTTTATTGTGGAGAGTGTCGAGAAACATTTCATTTAAAATTAATTGATCCTCTTACTTGACAGGAGAATTAAAAAAAATTGATTAAAAATCTTTTCATATTTGCCTGTTCTACTCCTTTATGTATTAAGTAAACTATATGGAACAACCAACTCGGTTTTCTACAACTATTTTCCTTCAATTATAGGGGCTATTTTTATAATTAAACGTTATTTCATACTTTAAACATGGGTATCCTCTTATAAGGAAGTAAACTGGAAAATATCGTAACATTTACTTGCGAAATTCCCAATTTGAGAGGGGAGAAATCGCAAGAGCCAAAAATCAAATCGATTGGATAAAAGTGACTACTTTCAGGTATCAATTAAGGGAACTCTCTGTATCCCGTAAGTCAACGGCGTAGAACTAACCCAAATTAACCGTCGGCGGCAGCGTTAGACGCGAGCCTCCCTCCTGCCAGTTTGCTGCGTTCGAGCAACAATCGACCTGTTCAAATTTCAAGAACCCGATAACCGTTTTCATCTCCGACAATGCATCCTCCTTGAACTCTCACTACTCTCTCTCTCTCTCTCGCTTTCAAATGCAGGCTCGCTCGAACTAAACACTGCATATACAAACACTCGCTCTTACGCACACCACACAACCATCAATATAACGTATAGAGTAGCCCTAGAAAATAAGGAAAATAAAGACAGAGATAGACCATATTATTCGTTTGATTGTTGGCCGGCGGCGTCACCAGACACGTAGGCATACATAGGTATAAGCACACACACGCAAACGTGTTCGTGCCGATCGATATCTCTCTCTCTCTCTCTTACTCACTCCCTCACCCTGTATACTCTCTGAACGCAAAATCGACGGACCTTCGGTTTCTCGTATATGCATGCGCATACTTGTGTGTATTTGTGTACCTGTGGGTGTAAGTGTGTGTGTGTGTGTGTATTTGGATCGGCTACACAACATGACGTGTGCAGGACGGCAAAACCGCTCGTCACGCGCGCGCGAGCTAGCTATAGGCTTTTCCCTTTCTTCTCTCTTGATCCATCCAGCGAACGAAATTTTCACCTTCCCTTCCTCTCTCTCTCTCTCTGTTCCCCTCCCCCCTCCTCTCCCCCTCCTGTCGACCCCCTTCCCCAGCCTCCCCTGCCTCTGCACCCGCACCACTCATTCATCCGCGCGGCTGCGGACCTAAAGCCACCCCCTTCATCCTCTATATATACCATGCTCTCACACTATCACACGGCGACGTGCCAGCCTTTGTGCTCGGGCCATTTCCACGCTTGGTATAGCGGCAATCGCTGCGAATTTAGATATATATACTCCCGAACCATAGGTCGATGTGTGCGTATACACGAGTATACGTATATATATGTTCCTGGGTAGCATCTGGATGGGTGAGCTATTATGTATATGTCTGTATACTTAAAAACCTGTGCCGTTGAGAAAGATACCTTCTTTTTTTTCTTTTTATCCATGTAATATTTTTCCGTTGTCCATGATTTATGGTGGAAATTTAAATTATATTGAACCTATATTCGTGACGCGAATGGAAAGAGTCTGGGTACGAGGTTGATATATACACACATTTTTCCATATTTATGAATAACAAATTGAACGCGAATGAATTTTATTGAAGATGAAACAAAGAAGAAGTATGCGCTTAACTTTTTATGGAACTCTTTTTTATTGTACGTTTGGACCAAGTACAGTCGAACTTTATTCTTTACAAAGCGTCATTTGAAGAATACTCGCTTATTCTTTTGTGACGGAAACTTAAGTAGAATGCATATATATCTTCGATAAGATATTCCGTTTTACCTCTCCTGCATGCACGTACTATACATCACACGTAATGTGTACACCTATACTGTACGCAGAGGATAGATATATGTACTGGAAAAGAACAACGAGTAATGTGACCTTATTCGAAGCTTTTTAAATTTAAGCGTTTAACAATATTGTTAATTTCTAATATTGATAATAGAATGTGCATAATTATCATTTTCAAAAATCAATAGCTCCTTTCCTATGATACTTTGAAGGTCTCAATATTTCACACAACACTGGCCATGTTATAGGAATTTTCAGCGTAACAACTTGCAATGTTTTTGTACAGAAGGACCACGGATGCATATATTATGAATAAGTGAACACGGAAAAAAATAAGAAAACTGAAACTAGTAAAATTAGCTGAAAACAAAAGATTGTCTAAGTAGAAAGTCCGAAAATTCTCAGTTTTCAAGAGCCGAAGAATTAATAGTCTGAGCTTACATTGCGAAGTAGGTCTGAATAAAAATTCTTTGAACCTTTGACCCCATCCGTAATTCCAAAAACGATTTTTTTTTACTTTATTCTCACTCGTGCTTTTAATCAGCGAGCTAAATTCTAGACAGCATTAATTACAGCTTCAGCCACGTTTGAGTAGAACCCTAAATCCATTCCTTATTTATGAAGCACACGGTAAATTTTGTTCGAGTCACCGAGTAAAATTTGGCTAACCTCCATCGCTCAAGATTTTAGGCAGAAATTACCTAGACTCTATAACAAATACTGCTCACGATTTTTTCCCATGTTCACAGCATTCTAACAATTGAAAACGTAGTATATAATAAAGTTCATATAACTTCTTGGGAAAAAATGTCAATAGACACCAGGTCTATAAAATTGGATAGATTATAAGATTTACCATATAATAAAATACATACGTTGTGAAATATATAATTAGACTCTTAGCCATATTCATATATATCGACAATAGGCCATTTTCGGAATTTGGTATCCTATAGCTGTTTGTTCAGGATATTATGATCTACATATTATATAAAATTTTCAGCCAAATTATGTACAATAGACCAAATTATGGTCCGGTGCAGTAAGCCGCAGGTTCTAATTGGCATATGGTAAATACCCCACAGCCCAAACCGATCGTATTCCTCATCAAAATTGACGTGTATAGACTATATATGCCTAATTTGACTGCGTAATGCTTAATTAGGCTTAAGTGTGTCACAATACCTGCCCCTTTCCAATATATATACTTATAGTTTCAGGCTCGTGAAATTGCATTAGAAATGGAGTGCGCATGTGTATAGTGTGTGCGGAAGACAGCAGCAGCTTTATGCGGTTGTAAATTGTTGTTTATAGCGAGGAGGAGTCACTATAAGGGATTTAATGATAATTTTACGATTACTGGATCGAGGTAAAGGGTTGGGATTGGAGGTCAAAGGTTTTTAAACTGTTATAGTTCACGCAGAATTTAAGTGGAATGCAAACGAGGTCTTTGAAGGTTCTGTTATAGCAAAATGGTAAATGAATTAAACTTGCACTATATGGAAAAGTAAATTCTTTATTATATTAAAAATATCGAATATTGCTGCCAAATATGACAGTATGAAAAATTTTCCTATATACAACTGAAGAAGTGGATAATAAAATGCAATAAGACCATTTAAATGCTACTCTATTTTATACACATTTACAAAATTATTTTTTATTTTATTTTTAACATATTAACTAAAAGCAGTGTGTATCACACGTATGTATGCTAATTCTTATGTGGAGTACTAAAGTGACTTAATGTAACAAATTTGATTTTCATAAAATTAAATACTGTCTATCACGCCATACAAACATTATTATATTATTTAGAATCGCCGTCGCACTTTTCTTTTAATAAAGTAAGAATTAGATTTAAATGATGAAGTTAAAAAAAGTTTTTATTACCTCATTAGTACTTAATATTGCGAAATTAAGTAAAAATGATACATTTTTAGACAGATTCAGTTAGTTTAAGACATTAAATATAAAACTATTTAATATAATATCACAATAATTACGTAATAGACTACATGCGTGAATATGTTATCAAAAATAGAACGAAATAGTTCGTCAGCTATATAAAACACGAAATGATTCAGAATTACTAGTGGCAGTTATATGAATTTACATACTGAACCAATATCTTTAAAATCGGAGCGCTCCCTTCTGTGACTCTGTTCCAGAATTAGTTTCTTTCATTTTAAAGTCAAATTCTTCACTTTTATTTCAAAGAACAAAAGAACAGAAGCTCTGTTCCGCACTAACGCATATTTCTTTGATTTCGTTATTGTCATACGAACAATAGATCTAATTTAATTCAAATGTACAATAATAATCCCATGAATTATATTTTTTAATCGGATAAAAATTGTACTGAAGCAAAATTATTAAAAAATAATTCGGATGAACGTAACGCCACATTTTTTTCCCACGAAATTTAATCAGGACTGCCTGCAATAAATATTCATGAAAGTAATAATATAAAATATAATATAGAGTCGAGCAACGAGGCAGTTCCTTAATTGGCTGGCAACTTTCAGTGACTTATTAAACAGCATTCATACAAGGCTTAAGTTTCATTACTAAAAAAATCCGTCTATCCAGTATCCACCACGGAAAGTCACGATAGCGTAGATAAACGGGGAAAGGTAATACAATTCCGAGATTTAATTTGGCGAATGGGACGATGAAAAAAAAAACGGAGAAAAGGGAGCAGAGAGTACTTACGAGACAAAAAAAAAGGAAGAGATTTTTCAGATTTTACAAATTTTCAATTACAGCAGAACAATCCGAGCATTGTATTAATTTGAAATGCGGTCTCGAATAGGAGCAGCGCAGGCCGCAGGCACACAGAGAAAACTGATTCGGAACAAAAGTAAAGCTCTTCAGGTCCCCTGTTCACATTTGAAACAGGCTTTCAAATATTCCGCGCGGCCGCGAGCTCTTGCTACCTCACATATATACACACGCATATAGGAAAACTGATTCTGAGCAAAGTACAAAGCTCTCCAAGCTCTCTGGGGCAATACTTGAACTTCCGCGTCTAACCCAAAATCACTATTTTACCCGAGGCTCACCTTCCGATCCACCGACTCTTTATTCACCGAGACACTGCGCGCCCTATAGTTTTATTCAGCTGCTTAAGAGAAAAGCCCGCGCGTCTACTCTCTCTCGAGGATCCAGGAACGAAAATCGTGCGAAAATAGGATTAAGCAGCTTCCCAATGCTCCGCTATGCCGCCATCGAAGCGTCTTTAAAGCTTCCTTGTTTTCCAATGCGATACAAGATCGGACATAATTCTGCACGCGAGCTTTTTGGGGGGAATCGAATTCGCTATAGCTGATGCTGATACGCTCGAGGTGCTCCGACATAGTTTATGCATTCCGAACTGAGATTGCAGGGCTGCTGAGAAAATCAGCGGGAATTCATTAAAAATAGCGATGAATATGCTAATACGCTCCAATTGAGCGGACACTTTCTTTAATGCTAAATACATTAGAATTTCTTCATTAAAACGCTCTATCCCCAATAAGTGTACTCGACACGATAGTTGAATTTTCAGTGCTGAACTTTTTAATTTACCCTCGTGCCTAAAGTTGCAGGGAGTCATAGTAATTGCCAATAAATAGCATAGTTCAAATTCGGTTTTCGAGGGAATACATTTAGGTGAATTTCAAATGATTAATTAATTCTAAGTTATTTAAGTCTCTATTGATCAATGCCTAATACGTTGTTTACAAATGTAATACATATTCCTTTATATATTATGCTCACTTTTGCGTAAAGCTTAAATAAAGCTTGCTTTTAGTGAAGTTATTAAGCGTTTCATTAAATTCTAAAATATAAAGAACAATAATTAAGTATTCTTGAAGTGATAATTGTGGAATTGCAGCAGTAAGTCCACAGGATAATTACTATTACTATATTTTTGAGCGAATGAAAACAACAGTTCTTTAGGTGAATTGAAGCGGTGGCATTGTTTGAAATTAAAAACGATGCTTGAAAATAGAAAAACGAAAAATTTTATAACCTCGAAAAATAAAACAAACAGTATCGCGATTAAAGTCTACTATAAATGTGTGCACTTAAGTAGATGTGCACCGAGTTTAGCGAGACATGTATTTTTCAGAAAATCCTATTCGTTTCGTTAAATATTTTGACAGAGTAAGTATTTAAAATTAAAAGCTTTTTATGCATCGGATAATGTTTTATTTTTGCATACTACTGAATATTTACTTTTATCTATCGGGCGATTTTCAAACGATCTTTATTTCCGCAAATTTATACTCTTCTAGTAATTCTTAAATTAAAATTCAAGTTTACATAAGTATTTGAGCCAGTGCTTGCTCTATATAAAAACGGATGACTATATAAAGATTAACATATTTTATTTTTAATGGATGTTATAGTGGCGCCCTTCTGGGAAACAACGTCACATCGTTCTTGCATGAAATTCTCTCTCAAGAGTCTCCTGGAATTTAGGTTAGTTCTTAACAACTCGCTATAGTTTTTCATGCGGTATTATTTATGCGTCTAAAAAATTCCTGCTAAAGAGAAGTGTTTATTATAATTCCTTCACTAAATAAAATAGAAATAATTAAAACAATAGTAATTATGTTTCTCGAAAATATAACTCTTCCGTGTGGTGAAGCAATAAGTGGGTGCATACAACAGCCTAAATATAGACATTATGGAGGTTAAATTTCCCACTCATTCGGTAATTATGTTTTATCGGTTATTGATTTCAGCTCGTTTCGGATAGAACATGCTCGATATATTTTTGATTCATTTTTAATGATGGTATAAAGTTCCGAAAGGTTTGTAATACATGATTATACAGGCTTACAGCGATCGATTACATTTACGCTCTACAATATTGCCAGATCAATTTAAATAATCTCAAGCTTGCGCAGAGTCTCGATACCATTAGTAGATGAGTTTCGTTGTTAAAATTTTAATCACTCAATTGTGAAATCGAAGCTATATAAAGTGAACGCAAAATGTCGATTTTCATTGGGATTGCGAGATAAACTTTTTTCCCGAAATAACGCGCGCTCATATTGACACTTCATCCAAATTGCATATCCGTTCTAGTTTGACAAATCCGTTCGATAGAAGCTGAAAAGTCTTCGTGTTTCGTTTTTATAGCCAGTATTTTTCTCCGACTCGTGCTACGTGTATACTTGCGGAAATTTCGGGCATTTCCGCGTTTTCCGACGAGCTTCCCAATTCGGTTATTCGTATATAGGAATAGCCTCTTGCCGCAGAGCAGAAAAAAAAGGAACACGAAGACTCTCCCCTCCCAGAGAAAAAGAAACGTCACACATCCGCTCCGCCACCTGAAAATCATTCGCTAGTTCTGCGTTATATACGTAACGCAACCCTAACCCTAACCACACAATTTTCTATCCTTCTCCAAATCAAAAAGCCATAGTACGTACCTATGCGTATATACATGTATATGCCATATGGAGCTTTCCGATCAGGGAGAATCCTATTTCCTCGCAATGCTCGCGATCTTTCACTAAATCGATGTGTACACCTCTATA
Source organism: Megastigmus dorsalis (assembly GCA_900490025.1). Classification (NCBI taxonomy): domain Eukaryota; kingdom Metazoa; phylum Arthropoda; class Insecta; order Hymenoptera; family Megastigmidae; genus Megastigmus; species Megastigmus dorsalis. The sequence continues at coordinate 24,963 of UELU01126610.1, forward strand.
GGTATACGATGCATATTACGTACCACCAGTTTGTGTATATATATATGTGTACGACACACACACACACACCCTGGCTTGCGACCGAAGTCCTTCGCCTCGTTCTCTCTCTCTCTTTCTCTACCAGAAAACTTGAGCCTAGAATTCGCTCCACCATGCACACACACACACACACACGCACACACATACACACGCACACACATACACATACACGCACATACGGCACTCGGCAGGTAGTAGATAACGTGCGTTGATCTTACCTGAATTTCGCAGGTGCACAAGGCACCGACGATGAGCAGCAGCCCGAGCGCCCTCAACATCCTCTCGCTCCGTCCTCTCTAGAGCCAGGAAAACCGAGTCGCCACTGGGCTCCTCGGACGTTTTCTCAATGCGCCGTTAGCTTCGGCTCCCTCTTTCGCTCACACACTCTCTGTCCCTCGTCGGAGCGGTGGTGAAACCCAGAGAGGGTGGCTCGTTCCTTCGTCCACTCGCTCTGCAAAGGTGTAATGACTGTGCCCGCCGTATGCCTTCGTGGCCGGGGGTGTGTATACGCTCTTATTCTCTATACACACCACCAGAGCCGCACACTACACGCTCTAGCGCCTGCTTTTTCTACTTTCTCTCTCCTCTCTCTCTCGCTCTCTCTCTCTCTCTACTTTCCTCGCGGAACGAAACGCACTATCTCTCTCTCTCTCCCGTATACCGCTCGAGAAATTCTGCGCAGCACCTACACAGCGTTTGTTATTCTCTTGTATAGACTCGCCCCGATTAGACAGATGTATATATATATATATATATATGCGTATGTGATTCGCGCACTCTTGTGATCTATATAGATTTCTTTCTACTCTCTACGATTCTCTCTCTTTCTCACCCTCTCTCTTTCTCTATATATATAGATAATAACAAGCGGCCTGTCGGCTCGCTACCGAGTCACGAGAAGAAGAGACACACCAAACGAGTATGACGGCGAATTTTGCACTGGCGGTGGTAGTGGCGCACAGGGGGGTAGTATAGTACAGGCGGTAGGTGGCGAGAGAGGTTATACGGCGGCGGCGCAGGGGAGAGAAACAGCGTGAGAGAGACAGAGAGAGCGAGTGAGACAGAGACAGAGGGACGGCCGCAGTAGCGAGCGGTGTTATCGAGTGAGAGACCGCTCCGTCCTTGTGTGCATGTGTGTGTGTGTGTGTGTGTGTGTGCGTGTATGTATATGTGTGTTTGCGAGCACAGCCTGTACACTGTACGATGGCTCCCCTCCCCCACGGCTGTCGGTCCCCGCGTGTGTGTGTGGGGCGGGTCGGCAGCGCGCAAGAGCAAGGGAGAGAGAGAGAGAGAGAGAGATGGATAGAGCAGGGAATGCCGCGGCACGCAAGGGGGTGAGAGAAGATGGCGCGGTCGCGCCCGCGCACTGGCTCCGGCGCACAGCGCACAGCTCGGACGTGACCAAGGGATGAGATCTATAGTCGGCGCGAGCTCTTCTCTCTCTCTCTCTCTCTCTCTCTCTCTCTCTCTCTCTCTCGTTCTCTTCCCCGTTCCCTTATGCTGCGCCTACACTATCGGACTCCGCGCGAGACTCTCGACTTTCGACACTGGCGAGGTCTTGACGATACAAATGCCACGTTCGAGACTCGGTGTCCTTCGGGGATTCGAACATTTTTTGGGGATTATATACTTTTCAGGGTGGGGAAATGCTGCCTGCCACTGCGGCGCTGCTCAATTCCAGCATGAGCACAGCCGCAGGTTAAACGCGGGGGAGCCGCGCTGCTTTGACTCGCGACCCTTCTACGCTTTCAGACACACGAGGCGGCTGTACATGCACTCTATATATATATATATATATGTGTACAGCATGAGGTGCTCGGCGTGTGTGCGTGTGCTGCTGCTGCTGCTGCTGTTGCTGCTCGCAAGTCAGGCGTTATATACAAAGTATCAGTGTTTTCTTGAAAAAAGGTAGAGAGCGACTAGCTTAATGAAGCTTCTTGGCTGGGCCAGGCCGCGAGTCGGTGTATACATAGGGCGCGAGCTCCGTGAGAGCGGAGAGATTCGGTGGCTGATGCGGTTTGGAGAAAAAGCGTTTTAGCGCGGATCGCTCGCACACACCAGCGCACTTATATACCTATAACCATATACTCTTCGAAGGCGGGAGATGGTCGAAAGTCGAGGCTAAGAAGGCATCTCTCTGTCTCTCTCGCTCTTTCTCTTTCGAGCCCGCGTTCGCCTGTCTTATAATTTCCTCCCTTAGTGCGAGCTTACTCAGTTTTTTCATCTCTCCCACCCCTCCAGTTCCGCTCCGTGTACGCGTTTTTCCGTTCCCCCCTCCCACCCTCGAACTCTCTCACTCGCTCTCTTGCTACCTCGTGCGGTATCCCATTTCCTCCCACACTCGCCAGCTCTCTGAGCTCTCTCTCTCCCTCCCGCTTCTGCTTCTTCAGCTTCTTCTGCTTCTTCTTATTCTCTTATTTTTTGTTGGCCTTCCTTCTCTCTCTCTCCCTCTCCCACTCTCTCTCTCTCCCTCTCGCTCTTTATCATCATTCCCTAGCAGGCCTTTGCCTTGGCAGGTTGTCATTCGCCCTCCCTGCGCGCTGTTCGTTCTTTTTTTTTATTATTTCCTCTTCTTCTCTTTCGCTTTTGTGTAAGTATATCGTTCTCGCGCTGTTCTGCTCTCTCTCTCTCTCTCGCTCTCTCTCTCTCTCTTCTCTGTTTTTGCGCCAATCTATATACGTAAGTTTACGTAGCTTTTGGTGTGTTCTTTTAGTCGGTCTTTTTGTTTCGAGCTCGCTTTCGACAGATTGCGTTACTCCAATCTAGGTATATACCCTAGAATACGCCTCCATCGCGATTTTTCCCTCTCTTAAATTCCTTTTCTCCCCCTCCTCTCCTTTCTTTGTATAAACTGAACGTCATTCTTTAACTTCTTCGTTAATCGTTATCTGCCTTTCTCCGCTTTTCTCTCTGCCTCTGTCTCTCTCTCTCTCTCTCTCTCTCTCTCTCTCCCTCTCTCATTGTGTAGCCTCGGACCCACTCTCCTTGCCTTTATTCATCCAACGTTCCCTTCCCTCCCCTCCGCCTTCCCCTCCCAGAATCTTTTACAGCTATTATGTCTCATTCCTTGGCTTTTTCTTATTAGATTTCCCTCATTCTTCAGACTCTTCGTTCTATGCAGCTAGTACACTCATATTATATGTATATATTCCAACGGTGAGCGTTCAAAATTTTTCTTTCGAACGCACATCGAATGGGCATACATCGAAGGATCCCTCTCCCTCTTTTTCTTTTTCCTGCACATCGCAAGTAGAATTTCCGTTTCACGCGATTCGAGTCTCTATTCTCTCCTACAAGCTTATGCGAGCCAAGCTTGGAATTATCATTCAAATTAGAATGAAGATTCGCTGCGTGAGAACGGAGAGTATATATACGTATATATAAAGATGAAGATTCTTTTCCGTGCGGAAATGAAAATTTCAATTCAGAACGGAGCCCCGCTTGTATATTTCTGACCGGCTCTCGGGCTAAGAATTTTCAATTGTCTTAGTTGTTTTCTCTCTTCTTCCTCCTCTTCTCTCCTCCCCCTCCTCCTCCTCATTCTCCACCTTCTTCTTCTTTTTTTAATAAAGTTCCGATGTAAGTATTTCCCCGTAAGCCTTGGAATTCGTGACAAATTTTTCTTTCCTCCGCACTTTGCGGGGCTTTTTATCAGGGTGACGGTCATTCTTGGCGATGAAAAGTGGCATGTGTTGAGTCTCGAATCAATTTAAACTTTTATTACGAGGTGGGCAGATTTTCTGTAAAATACTTAAATTTTATGTACAACCTGGCATTGAGTTTACGCATTTTAGTGAAGGATGCTTTGTAACTAAAACGAATAACGTTCATTTGAAAAGTAGCGTTTTGTCTTTGAAAAAAAGGTTGAAAGCGAGGAATGAAAGTATTAGCTCGTCTGTTACTACTGAAATATGATCTACTTTTTAGTACGGATTTGTGAAAAGTGAAAAAAGACGAGCTGTACGGACTTTAAAATTATTTCATTAGGTCATCTATATACATGTATATTAGGTACGTTCTATAGGGGAAATTAAAATTACTATTTTTTCTTCTCTATATGGGTTAACTTTATTCATATGAAAGGAAAGTGTAATAGTTTGCGTAATTGAAAAGTTATCGGCGGGCAGTTGTGACCGAGGGATGATATCTACTATGAAGCCCACGGCCATGTCACATTTTAGAGCGCGGAATGACCTTTAATTAAAAGAAGTCCGATTTCCAGTTTTATGGAAAGTTAAGGGAAGCTCCTCCAAAGTCGGTCAGACATGACGTAAATTTATTTATTATAGAAGCTCGTCAGAATACCGTGAAAGAAAAGTTTGATAAAAATCATCATAACAATCATAAACCTTATAGTACGAGCATAATAAAACTTGTACTATACGATTTCCATTATACAATTTTTACTTTGACCCCAGGAGAAACTACTAATCTGTTATTGTAATTTTTATTAAAAATATTTCGCAGTACAATCATCACTTCTATTGTCTATGTTGTCGGATGTGTATTTGAAAATTCGTATATTGTAAAATTTAGATTAAAATTGGTTAATATTTAAAAAAATCTGATAATCGAATACCTATTACTAACTAGCTCGTATAAGGTTAATGATTCTATGGCTGGAAGCGTAATAGTGATTGGACAGCACTAGTGTCTGGACGCATTCGACCAATCGCAACCTAGGAAAACGTGCAGACACTGGGAAAACGTCCAGTAACTGGTACATCTTACGTGTCGAGTTACTCGGTCTTTTACCTTAGCAGATATCAAAGTTTTCAATCAAATAGATAACTCGTAAAATTTTCTGCTTTCAAAATGTGCTCCAAAAATACTCGCGATCAAAGTAGCTTCGTTATTCGACAAGTCTATCGCTTTTCTGCAAAACGAAAATAAAAAGCCGAATTCGTAATGAATATTCATAAAAATAATCACCCAACGTAAAACGAATAAATTTTCAATATGTGATATTAAAAAGTTAAAAGTACCGTATAAATGGCATCCGATAAAAACGAACACTCATATATTAGTATAGTGAAAAGTTATATACACGAAACGATCCGACCGAGTACGAAAATTGTTGAACAATTTTAGATAGAATTCTATATAATGCATATCATCGCAGTTCAGCTCGTACAACCGGTACAGCATAAAAAGCAAATAAAGCATAACTTTAACTTGAACTAAAAGAGGGAGAAAAAAATTCGATATCTCAATTGCAGCTATGCTAAATTTATTAACTAAAAGGAGCTTATTCGGTAATACTGGACCAGTTCACGCAACGCGTATATATATTGATTCAATCAGAATCCATTTTCTTTGCTCGAAAAATCCAAATAGAGAAGTGTAAAGGCTGTACAAAGCCTTTAGGAACCCTATAGACCGTCTGTACCAGGGTACACAGGCTCTCGAATCGAAACGACAAAACTATAAGAGCGACAAAGTAGCCTTTAACACCGATGCCGAACAATCGAATCGCTTATCAATCGAAATCAGATAAGCAAGGTAGAATGAAGGAAAAAAAAAGTCTCTCGCGGCTTGCCTCTCGCTCATGCACAATCTTTGCTCTCCCGTCTTCTCTATACCCTCATTCTTCGTCCCTTCAACCGCATATCTTCCTCCCCGCAATATACCCGTCGGTTGCACGTTCTCCCTCTTCTCTCTCTCTCGCTCTCTCTCATTCGTGTCCCCTCCCTCGAGCCCCTCGGTCTCCAAAGCTTTTTTTTCGGTCCTTCTGTGCACGGCACCTCTCCCCCTTTAAGCCGATTTTTCCGTTTCGCTCTCCTCCCTCTAGCTCGCACTCTTTTTGGAGACTCATCGAGCTCGAGGGTGTCGGAGGAATGGGGGAAAAAAAAAGCGGAAGGACTTTGCGCATGTATGCCTAGTGCATGCGCGCGATCCAGCCAGAAAAGCTCGAGGAAGAGGAGAGGGAGAAGAGAGAGAGAGAGAGAGAGAGAGAGAGAAAGCAAGCGAGTAGTGCGGTGAGTACTCGAGAGGGTAGTTCGCTCGCTAATATACATCTATGCCATGCATATATATATATATATATAACATCTCGCATATACCGTAGCACGCCTGCGTACCAAGTACATACCTGTATATATACATACACTTGTATACTCGCTCTCTCTCTCTCCCTCCCTCTCCCTCTCTTTGACTCTGTCACTCTTCTTTAGCGGGGAACGACGAGGACACGAAACCTCGGGTACGATTAGTCAATAACGCGGCGGGAATAGCGGGGCGGTTTTGAAAATTTTCGCGCGCACACGCGTCGAGCTTGACGCGCGGCTGCACGGATTACAGCAGGGGGGGGGAGTATATAGCGGCACAGCTGGCGTGTTTGTTTAATAACTGGGTGGATCAACGTTTTTTTTTTCATCCGCCTATACCGCACGAGGATGCGCGGTTGCGTAGGCCGAGGGCGTGTAACGGCGTAGATTACTTTTTTTTTTTCCGAAGGGCTCGAGTGGCGTTTGATTGTTGTCCCCGCTCGCGCGTATACATCGACACTTGTTTGCACGGTCAAAAAAGAAAACTGTTTTGATATTACACGGCGAAAACCGCTACATATTGCTCCTGATAGATCAATGTCAGGCTTTTTTTGAAATTCAATTTTCGGAAATCATTCGTAATCGTTACGTAGGTGGTTAGTAGATATTCGGATTACAAGCTATAAAATTGATGTGTTTTGCGGCATTCTGAGATGTTGAAATCATGTCAAAAATCGATTGTCGAAAATTAATATCGGGTACTGAATATAAATGTTAAAAACATTCATCGGAACAGTATAGTGTTAAGTTGTATAAAATACGGTTTTTAAAGCTGTATTCGTCTGCTTCCCATGCATACATTATACATAGGTCACAACGATCTATTTAAAAAAATTTCCCTCAAGTAGATGGACATATTAAGAGATAATAATAATTATGAGTTCCATTGATTTCACTTGCAAATTTTTTGTGGGAGGGAGGGGTGAGTAAGTATATAGGCATTCTCTAAACGTACTCTCTAAATTTAAAGTCTTGCTTATAACTTTGTCGAATAGTGTACATACACTGATTGTCAGTGCCTTTTCACTACTTTAGATTAGAGAGTACACTACTTAATGCAGTTAGAATAACGTTATAATATGTATTTCGAAAACTATCAGTAGGTCTATCTTGCCAAGTTGCCATATCTTACAAGCTTTGAGTACCTAGTCCACAAAAGAAATTCAAATGCGATTTGTAGATTTACGAAAAAGATATGTATAGGTATATAGTTATGCCTACATCTACATATTATGTATAGATATGCAAGTATATAGATAGGTAGGTACATATACATATACATAATACGTGTAAGTCGTATTCACAAATCTATATTACGTTATACTTTTTCTTTTAAAAGGGTTACATATACCTACATAACTTTCTTAAACCTACAAATAGCATTTGAATTTTTTTTGTGGACTAGGTACTATACATACATAGGTACACCAAAACAATATATATATATATACATATTGTATTGTACACGTATAGTTCCAATATGAGATATACCTTATAGATTATTAATAGGTTTAAACTAGCGAATAGTAATTTATAATAAACCTGTGATGTGCAATAAAATGTTCAACCTCCTTTCCTATATAATAATAAACTGAAACTTTTCATCACATCTTTCAGTCGAAATTTTATAAGGCATAAATAATTTGTTTTTTTATTTATTTATTATTTAACGTCGCTCTATTTATGCTCCGACTCGGTGCTAATCAGCGACGTAGGTCTACGGTTTTGTAAGTAAAAAAGCACGTGTAATATTTTAGAGCTGCTTGTGTCAATCGGTCGAGACTTGGTTTCGAACACGGGACCTCCGGACTACGAGCCCATCGCTCTGCCGTAGGCCTCGGCATAATAATTTATTGTTGATCCGAAAAAAAAACTTTTTCTAAAGTTTACAATTACATATTATGTAAATTTTCTTTTTCCGCATGTTAGTGCAGAAAGTACCTACACATTTGTCGCCCTGGTACCGCGATAGAATGGTATACATTAGGCGCTGGTGGAGAAAACTAGTAGATATATCACCAAGGGAGAAAAAATTGCTCACCAGCGGCTCGGGTGTCAATTTACACGGGTTCTGGACTATCTAAGTTTTTTTTCTTTCTAGGTGCATAATATACTATATTTATATCAAGGTAAAATATAGGTATTTTTTTAAGATTAAATCGGGGTGTACTTGATATTACATACTAATGTTATTCTTACATAAATTCATTCAAAAAGAACTAAATAAAACCTATATCTATATATACCTTGAAAGTTGATGAATACAATATATTATTGTGAATTTAAAATACTTAGTTGGTTAGAAAGTTAAAATATTTCACTTTTCGTAATAACTGTTAGAGTTTCAAGATCTCTTTTAATGCGATATTAAAACGCTCACTTTGTACAGGTATAAAGATATATGTATACCTAGTGCTAAACATTTATTATATTGAATTGTTACGCAAGGTTGTAGTTGTAAGAAAACCTGGGTGAAAACAAATTATTTACGTTTTACCTTCCCACTAAATACCAGCTTTACGACTGATATTAGGACAAGGGTTTTTCAATGAAAAGAAGTGCAAAATAATGGCAATCATCTTAACCGTCTAACAAAGATCGTTACTTATGGATAAAATATTTTTTAAATTTAGTTTAATTTATATGATTTGTAAAATATCGTTACATCTATACAAATTTAAATTAATGGAAAACGTTACCTGAAAGAAAGAAAGACAGTCTCCATTAATCTTCATTAGTTCTAAATTGGTGGATTGAATTTGATTCGTCTGCTCAAAAACAGAAGTTGAACCTTTGAATTGTGGATTTTTATACGGAACTGTGAGATATTTTCTCGACCGAATAATCGAATTAATTTAACCTTCATCTTTTTATAATTAAAAATTAATAACAAAAATATGCTATTGCAATGACAAAGAATGTATGAACGTCAATTAACTTCCATATTTGTTGGTTTATCTATGAACATTTAATTTTTTTAAAACATTTTTTTACAGTTATAAAGAATCTACTCGAATGTAAAGTGTGCAAACTTAAAATTTTTAATACATCTTTAAAACTTTTATGCTTATCTTAGAGGGATGTTGGAATCGTATCTGAAATGTATAGATTTTCATTTTATTCAGTTAAATGTATTTCAGAAAACGCAATTCCCGATATGAAGATACTTTCTCTATTTATCATAACGAATATATCTCTATAGATCGAAAATTGAGTTCACTCAAAAGTTCAGTGAATAAAATACGGATTTGTAATTGTCTGTATATATACACAATGTGAATAAATTCCACTTTAAACTTTTAAATAAATCATAAATAAGTGTTTATACTCATAATCAATTTTTTTCAAAGTAAATACCTCTATAATGGCACATAGATTTTTATTTATATTTACTTATTCTATAAGAAGTTCTGTTTATCATCAATGAGATAATTAAAATACGATTAATATAATCCATCTAAATGGTTGCGTGAATTCGAAAAATTTCGAATCTACGACTATGCGATCTTATAAAAAACATTTCATATAGCTGAAGATCAACATCAAGTTTTTCTTGTACAAGTTATTCGATATTTTATCTCTTATGAAGTTAATTAATAACGTATTTACTATTTACTTCACGTTTTCGATTTTCATAAATAACAGATTTAAATAACATTTACATACATATGTTTTAGTCTTACAACATAGCCATTTTTTAATATGTTGCATATCGATATATTGTCGTGATAATATTCAAGGTGTAAAAAAAAATTAGAAAGGCTTTGCAGTCAATTGAAGAAAATCTAGAATCTCACTATAGTTTTAAAAATACATATTTGATTAAGTAATGTCATTGTAGTTTCAAATCTTTTTTTGATAAGCATATTACTCAAAATATGTACAAATTTAATGTAAAAAATACTAATATTACGCTTTAATTCCAATTAAATATAAACTAAAAAAAAAACATTTTGTTGCGAGTATAAAATCATGATATTATTTATAAAAATATCATGAAAAAGTTCGTTCAATTTTTTTTTATTAAAATCAAAATTATAAGTCAATATTGTATCAACAACTTTTTATTTATTTTTGAATTACAGTGTGTTGATGAATGTGAAATTGTAAATTTTTCTTACTCTTATTTTTATCACATAAACTGTTATTTTAAATACTCAATCAATAGGTATTCTGTTTGTAGATCTAGAGTAATTTCATACGCTCGTATTGACGCACCAATTTTTTACATGATTTGCAATAGCACAGTTTAGTCGACTTTAACTACTGCGGCAACTTACTAAAACAGATTCTCTTTACTGTAAACGACCACCAGGAAGTCCTGAGATAGGTTGCATATCTAACAATCGCATACGTTCTAACTGTGCAAGTCGATGCTCATCATCAAACGTCACTGGTAGTGGAGCATAAACTAAAAAGAATTTAAAATTACGTAAATAATTGTAAAATTAAACTTTTATAGCTATCCATTTTTACATTCTTACCATAATATTTCATCCAAATATACAACCATATAGAAACCGAAACTCCTATTAAAGTCATTCCTACAACAGATTTCCAATCACCTGTAGGTGCTTCCATTTCAGCAAAAGTTTGTCTAAAACTTGCTCTGTATAAAGTTTTTTTGTCCTCAAGAGAGAGTTTTTTCCAATCCCCTTTTTCTTTCTGTTTCAGAGCCTGAAAAATCAATAATTTTTATTTCATGTACACGCATACCTACATACAGTACCGCTCAAAAGTTCGTAATATTTTTTTTCTAAAGCAGTCCATCTTTACATAGCGATGTCTTGGAAATTCGTGGGCGAATCTAAAAAAACTCAACGCGGTTTGAAAGGTGAGATCAAAAGCTATCATTTTACGGAATTAATTTTTTTTTTCTTTAATTTTAATAACTATTTTTTGAAAATCAAAACTTTTGTATTTATTACGAATTTTCGATTTTCTGTCAATCACCTGTAACTTTGTAAAAAAAAAAACTACGGTTGCAAAGGCAGACCAATTGACTAAAAGTTTTGTATGAAACCTTTTTTTGAATCTGTTCTTTACGAAAAGTTATAAGCGTTTGAATGTGACCTTTACGAAAAAATACGCTTTTCTAATTTTGTATGTATATTTTCCTACTCTATCCCACTTTCATTCGTACTTAGTGATTGTATAAAACTAATATTTATAATTATTAAGTATAATTGTAATAATTATTAAGTATGGATAAAAGTCCAGAGGAAAAGTATACATATAAAAACAGAAAAGCATATTTTTTTGCAAAGGTCACACTCAAATGCTTATAGCTTTTTTATAAAGAACAGATGCAAAAAAAAATTATAGAAAACTTTTAGTAAGTTTACCTACCTGTACAATCGTATTAATATTTTTCCGATTGATACATTTTTTACAAACTTGCAGGTGATTGAGTGAAAATCGAAAATTCTTTTGATCTTTAAAAAACAATTAAAAAAGATAAAGAAAAAAATTATTGATTCCATAAAAATATAGCTTTTGATTTCACCTTTCAAACCACATTGAGTTTTTTAGATTCCCCACGGGTTTCCTAGATATTGCTATTTAAAGATGTACTTCTTTAGAAAAAAAATTTTACAAACTTTTTAAGAGTAGTGTAAAAATTGTAAATAAATTTTTGTACCTGAAGATCTGGAGTAATTTCCTTGTACCGGATAGCTGGCATAGGAAAATCAGTAGTATCTATATAAATTGGTTCTGTGTTCATGCCGGAGCCAACAACTTCACGATTTCCAATTTTATTTTGAATTGTATACACTGATCGAGTTTGCAATTTACTTGCTCCACAACGCAACACAGTTGTTAAAGTTCTTGTAGCCATTTTGAACTGAAAAATAAATTTATTTTAGTTTCTCAAAAATTGTTCTACTTCATACGTAAAAATAATTTTAAGACCAACCGTATTTATTTATTTATTTTAATAAAATCCATTAATAATATTATTAAATAAATGCAATTTAATTAAATATAAAATAAAAAAAATATTTAATGCTAAATTTTAAATTATACAAAGTTATTACATTACATAAAGCAACCAAATTAATCATTCAATAAATATAGATAGATCGTTCTTATCTTATTTATGATACATACACATACATCTTAATTATTTTTTATTAATACTAATATATTATCAAGTTGATAATATATTAGTGTTGATCATACAAAATCAAGATATCTTTCATAATAGATGCATAAGTGAATACAGAAATATGTCTTAAACAACAAAAAAGTATCTCTAATTCAAATAGCAAATTTTTATTTTAAATTTCATATTAATAGTCTTTTACAAGATAGTAATGTAATACTAGCAAATCAAAATTAGAAAACAGATACAGAATAAAAATTCTATGAATTCCTGAAAGAAATCAATAGCACAGTGGCTTTATCATAGGTAATGATCAAGACAGGCCTGTCACTTTTTTTTAAAATTCTGTCCTTGTAGTCACAATTTAAAGCTTGTGAATTTAGGATGGGATTACTTGAAGGAAAAGAACACTTCTAATTCTATATAGCAAAATTTGAAGGTTTTTGTTGGTTAATGGTAAGTTGACCACCGAAAAGTCACATGATAGATATAGAACATAACGTTCCAGGCAAGTGTTTTTTAGCTCCATAAATTTGATCTAAGAATAGGTAAATTTTATAAATCTAGGTAAAGTTTAAAAAACTCTTTTTACTCGTTCTATTTATGACAGTTGTTCGGAATCTACTGCTAATCTGGTATCGCCCGTGTAAAGATGTGTCGTATTGTATTACCTAATCGTCGGATGGAAAAATGTCTCTGTTACAAGTTTCGTTGCAATAGTTCGTGTTTTCATTTATGAAGGGACAGTGTACATGACTTATTAAACCCGAATCATACTCTTATCAATATTTATACGGTTCTTTCGCTCGTTCGAATGACACGTATACACAGTAAATGAATCCTAATGAATTAAAATACTTACTTTTTGCTGTTAAATAAAGGATAATCGAAGCTGCGGCTCGCGTGCTACCCGTGGAACGTTTCGGAAGGTCGATTATCGACAAACTCAGCAGAGGGAGTAACAGAGCATAAAATACGGGCGTATTCTTGACCAGCGTTGTATCAAATTTTATTTTTAAAAAATTAATAATATACTTACTTAAATGAATTAGAAATTCTTTTACACTTCTTATAATTTAAAAAAATATGATATAAAATAATTTATTTATATATTATTTTTATATAGCTTACTATTTTCTACATATTTTTATTCATAAAAAATCAAAGACCAAAACTGTTTAACTTGAAAAAATTATTGCCTGATAAAACGAAATTAAAGCTTAAAAACATTAAAAATAGAATAATTTACGAAAATCATTTAAATTTAATTGTCTACTACATTAACTTTTTTAATTCTTTATTGTTAACAAGTGTTATGTGGTTTGTAGATAGAATGTGGTTATAAAAATATGTAATTTAATATTTAGCTGATCTTACCCCAATGGACAGCCTGCTACTGATGTGGAATACTTAATCGAAATAAAAAAAATACTAATCGACGTATTTTGAACTGACCCCTTCGATTATGCTATTTATTTTATCTGCCCCTACTTAGCTAAGAACTAAAGAAAAACTAGTTTTTCCCAAAAAAATGAAAACTATTCCAATTGAAACCGCAATATCTCAGTAAATAGAGGTTATTTTTCACAAAAGAGCAATTAAAATAAAATATAGGCCCCTAAAGAGGTCAATTTACATCCTACATTGCACAAATATAAGAATAACATTGTTGATATATCTATATATAGATGCTACAAGCAGTTGTGACTCGCTATACTTCATAAATATAGATATATCGCCAAGTTATTCTTGTATTTGTGCGTTGTAGCTCCTCTGGCTGTGCAGGGGTCCTAAAAAAATTGCACCTCGCTATATAGAGGTTGGCGAATTTACTTTGAAGTTTGAGTACCATATATCCTATATACGTAGTCAGCTGTTGTAGATTTAGGATTCAGACATGTCAGAGTACGTCAATATATATACTATAGTATCAACAAATATAGACGCTCTATATTCGTTGATAGTATACTGTACTAATTCGTGATAATATAATTGTTTATATTATGCTACATTTAAAAACAATTTGTTATATATAAATATTGTGTGATTTATAAAAGAGAATGATTTATAAATTAGTAAATTGTTGATTAAATCAAGTCAAGGTGTTTTCTATAACCTATAAATATGGACATTAAACATGAAAACTATATTGGAACAGAAAGAAAAAAAGAAAAAAAAGTGTCCGAAAAACATAAACAACTAGCCAATTTTATAAAAGAAATTCATACTCAATTACGCAATGAGTCTAAAATGCATGGAGCAGAAGCAGCATGGAAAATGCATGTAAAACAAAACGAAAAATTAAAAGTAATTTTTTTTTCTGGTTATTCAATAAGATATTTATATTATATATATAATTACTAATACTATATTTATAAATTGTAGAATTATGCAGAATCTATGTATCAACTTGCAACTAAACATTGGAAACAACAATCGCAAAGTGCCAATCCACTAACATATTGCAGAATAGAATGGATTAAAAATAAATGCAAGGATTACTTTTTTAATGGCGGAATGAAAAAATTTGATGAAAAAGAAATATATTTAATTAATAAAGACATTGAAGTTTCTAGTGCAAACAGAAAAACTGAAAATATTGAAACTAAAATTGAATCTAAATTAAATATTCTAGATGTTGGTAGCTGTTACAATCCTTTTAATACTGAAAATTTATTTTCTGTTATTGCTATAGATATAGCTCCATATTCAAATGATGTTATAAAATGTGACTTTTTAAATTTGAAAGTAGAAAGTACCAAAACATTTTCAGATGACAAAACATTAATTGAAATGCCAAAAAATTCTTTTGATGTAATAATCTTCTCATTAATGTTAGAATATATCCCATGTCCTAAGCAGCGATTTTTGTGTTGTCAAAAAGCATATGATTTGTTGAAAGATGGGGGAATATTATTTATTGCAACACCTGATTCAAAACATGAAGGAGCAAATACTAAAATTATAAACACATCATGGAAAGTTATATTAGCAAAATTAGGATTTATAAGAATTTGTTATGAGAAATTGCCTCATATTCATTGTTTAATGTTCAGAAAATGTTTCTTTAAAGAAGCAGCAGTTAAACAAATTAATTGGAAAAAAATTCCTAATGATGATGAATTATTTTCTTCATTTAAAATTTTTATCCCACAAGATTTTCATGTGAAAATATTGGAGGAAGAAATTCTTGAACCTAACTTAAAAGAATTCAAACATAATGATCAAGAACTAATTACTTTGTTCGATGAATTACCTTATGAAAGTTAAAAGTTAAAAATTCTGTTAAAAAATAATAATTTTGTATAATACGTAACAATTGTATTATATTAAAGCAATATTTCTTACAATTATGAAAGGTAAAACAGTTTCAATTGTACATAATTATTTTGGTATATTACAAATATATAGAAAAAATAAAAAATATTTTTAAATAAAATGAAATAATTTATATGATTTTATTAAAAACAACACTTTATTTTCCATCAGTCATATCGTAGTTTTTCAATCACGATAGTTACATACAGAATAAAGGGAATGGAACACTGGAATTACTTTTTTTTTTTCTAAAAATGGCATTAAATTTTTTGACAAAATCCTACCATTATTAATTCAACTAAAATAAATAAAACTATGCTATAAAAATTATATATTAACATAATATTATTGTAATACATTTACATTCTTGAGCATATTTTGTGCACTTTTCCAACAAAATTTCAGTCCCTTTTTATAGTCTAGGCGCCGACCATACATCCCGTGGTCATTTTAGGCCCCGCGAGAACCCAAGTTTTCTAGATGTATTTTTTATGCTGAATCCGAATTTCGAGGGTTCTCGGCCGAAAAAGTGGTTGATAAAAAGTTATAAACAAATTAATTGTTTAAAAGGTTATACCTCTGAACCGAAACATCGTAGGAAGCTGAACTTTATTTTAAAATTTGTATTTTTTTTTTGAAACTTTTTTGTTCTTAGTCCTCTTTAGCTACGTTTAATGGTTTTTGAGATACGGCTGATACATGCTTTTTATATGCATTCTTATACTTCGTTTTCGCGCTTCACTTGTTTTACTTTCACTTTGAAAGAGGACTATGAACAAAAAAGTTTCTAAATAAAAAAATACAAATTTTAAAATAAGTTCAGCTTCCAACGATACTTCGGTTCGGAGATATAATCTTTTAAACAATTAATTTGTTTATAACTTTTTATCGGCCACTTTTTCGGCCGAGAACCCTCGAAATTCGAATTCAGCATGAAAAAATATGTCTAGAAAACTTGGGTTCTCGCGGAGACATAAAATGACCACGGGATGTATGGTCGGCGCCTAGACTATTAGAGAAGTTGATATAGGCCACTGAAGCATCTTTAAACAAAAGCATTCTATATCAGAATTTTTAAAAGTAATAATAAATATTAATACTAGTAAAAAAATATTCAAAGAGATTGGTTTAAGTTTTTAAACTCTTTATAGATAATGAAATTTTAACTTTAAACTTAATTGGAATTTAACAATTTAAAACAGGTAGCTGTTAACGATTTTGTCATTAACTTTGTTAAACTTAATAATACAAATAAATGAAATACTGGAAAATCTTAAAAAGATGGTCGTATCATTAAATACATAACATGGATATGAAACGCTTTTGTATGTTTTTTCTTAGAGTTTTAGAGTTGTACTAAATTTATCAGTGTATTGGTAACAGGATCCCAAAGAAATCTGTAGGATTTCACAACATCGTCATATGCATCGTATAAAAATTGTATAAAAGTTTTATAGACTCGTATACATTGAATACGAGAAGAGAATATAAATGCTTCCTTTGTTTCCTGACAGTGAATAGATACTATATCGTATTTTTTTTTTACAAAAAGAAAACTAAATTACATTTACAGGTGTATGCGTAAAGGTACACTATTAGACTTGTTTTCAGCCTTTAATTCACATTTTATATTATTAAGTGTTTCCAAGATGAACTTGAAAGTGGGCCTGTCTGAAGATTTTCTATTCCAGCAGAGTCTCATCAAATTGTAGACTGACTGAGGTGTATTTTCTGGACATTGCAAAACGTTCCCTTCTTTAATGTACTTTACTACCTCCTCATGCGTCATTCCATAATAAGGCTGAAGCGCAAAGCTGAATATCTCCCACAAACAAACGGCGAATGCCCAAACGTCAGACTCAACCGTGTACTTATTGTATAGGATACTCTCTAAAGGCATCCATCTTACAGGAATAGCATCTTGTTCATCTCCCTTGTAATAATCCTGTAGGTAAATCTTTTGCGATAGTCCGAAGTCCGCGATCTTCACCACCATTTCATCATTAATTAGACAGTTTCTTGTAGCCAAATCTCGATGTACGAACTTTCTGTCCGATAAGTATACCATGCCCGAGGCGATCTGCCGCGCTATATTTATTAGATCCATATGTGACAGTCTAGAATCTGTAAAGCTGTCATCGTTCTCGACATTTCTTATAATGTAATTGCCCGGCGAGCATGAGCGCAAAAACTCGTTCAAATCGCCACGACCCATGTATTCGAATAAAAGACACATAGGGCGCCCTAGAGCACAGACACCTAAGAGCTTAACGATATTGGGATGGTCAAATTCTGAAAGAAGACATGCCTCTCGTTCGAAATCGACTAGAAGATCATCAGAAGCTTCTTCTTTTAGCATTTTTACAGCTACATTGGTAAATTCTTCGTTAGATACCAGACCAGGAGCTTTGGCTTGGAATACTCGACCAAAAGCTCCTTGACCTAGATCTCTTACATATATGATATTATTTCTAGGAAATTCTAGTTTCTCCAATTTTGGATTCAATTGAATGCCTGTTTTATGATATGCATCGTTATCTGGAAGTTTATTTAGATCGATGTTTACTTCCTAAAAAACATAAAATATTTTAAATTAAACAAATTTACACAATAGTTTAAAATTGTAAATTTCTAAATTATAATCTTTGACATTGCTTTTGAAAATATATTATTTCATGATAGTATATAAACTCAGGGTTATATTTTAAATTATTGCATTGCTTTTGATTAATAATTTTTATTTATGTATAGATTTTTTTTGCTTCATGTAGAAATAATTTGAAAATAAAATCTTTTTAAAATAAGATATTATTTAATAACTTTTTCTTAAATAGTACACATAATACCTGACATTCTGTTTGGTTGTATCCTTGATGTCGTTTATAAAATCTTTGGCTTATAAGAATTATCAATAAAGAAATAATTACAATGATAAATGCTAAGGTTGATACAATCAGTATAAAAGTTGGCGTTAAAAAACTTTCCATAGTTAAATCACTTGGATTGACTTCAACATTTATTGCTGTTGAATTTTCTAGTAAACAAATTAAAGCATATTATTTAAAATTTTAATATATTATTTGATATGATTAAATCATAAACACTAAATTATATAATAATAGGTTCACAAAAACAATCAATATCATGACCAAGTATGGAACTGACTGATCTTCGATTACTTTGTCCCATCAGGATTTTCAAATATCTTAAACTAAAATATAAATATGGTTTGGTTAGTGACTTTGTACAATACTCATCCACATTTTCAAAATTCATTTACATTGTTTACAAACGATTTTTCTCTTTACCAATTTAAAGTTTGTGAACAGAATTAAAAGAGTAAAATTTTTTTAGAACTTATACAGTTATTAGTTCATGAAATTTAAATAGGTATATTTCAAATAAAAAAAATATACGTCAAGTAGGTCTTGAACAAATTAATGAATACTATAGAATACTACTCACAAAATAAATTATAAAAAAATTGAACCTTCTGATTGAGAATATTTCAAAGATTATATAATTAAAGATATCTCCAAATCCTGATCTGAGAGTAATTTCAAAATCAAACAGATCAAATTCAGCATTTTACAATATATATATATATATATATATATAGTATATAATATATACTGTATATTCTGTATGTATATGTACATGTGTAGTGTATAATATCTATACTGTATATGTATACTATATATATTTTCCTATGAATATGTAGTATATAATGTAGACTATATATTCACATGAAAGTTATGACACTTAGTTTTATTGTAGACTATATAAAATCATACCACATAAAGGAATGTCACAATGTTCCCATCTTGTATTAGTATCCATAGTAAAGCACCATGGCATTTTTTCATCCCCACCAGCATTACGACAATGATTTTCACCGAAACGAATTTGTGGAAAAACATCTGGTGGACCATCGTGACTATGTGGCTTTTGGTCTTTCCACATTTGACATGCTAAACCACTTTTTGTTCTGTTTACAGTACCCATGTAGAAACGTCCACTGTCCTTATAACAGTCATCTAAAGCATGTATAAAAATACAGGAATAAATATAATTAATACAACCACTAAAAAAAATGCAAAATTTATATAATATAAAATGAACTATTTAATACAATTTATTTATTACAAGTAATTTAAAATATGTAGGCATAACATACATGTGACGAGGTCTTGATCCACAACAGTCAATGAAACATGTGAACATGTCATTCTTTTCTCAGAAATCTTTGGTAATTTTTCACATTCTGGAAGTCTAAAGTGACCCCGAGACCTTATGTAAATTTCTCTAACTTTGTTGTCTTCAATTAGAGCCCAGTCATTAAAGCAAAACTGAAGTTTGATGGCCATACAGTCTTCGTAACACAGAGGCAAGCCAATGCCGCCATGGCATTGTGGAAATGCATAAAAACATAGCATTTTCTGTAATAAAAACGTATTTTCTAAAATAATTTTTCACTCTTATAAATTTATTTATCCATTTTAATTCAATAGGCATAAAGTCTTTAATACAACAGCAGAATACAAAAGTAAATAGGTAAAATGAAAATTAATAAATACAAAATATATTTATATAAAGTACTTACATAACTTATATTTATTCATAAGTTTTATTTGAAATTTTGCTTAAAATATATTTAATGAACTATAGAATATTGTTTACAAAACTTTTGTTACTATATTTTCTCAATAGCAATAAAATGCCTATATGCATAAAATTATTACCATTCATTTTAATTTTAAAAAATACTAAAACTAATATATTAATTGACTTGAATCATGATAATAATTATTCTTAATTGGAATTTATAATTTAAATTTCTTTAAATAATAAAGCAGGACAAAATTATAGATTACCTCTGCTGCAGAGCGACAGGGTTCCCTCAATTTTTGTATAAGTTCATCCCACAAATCTGCTGTGATTTTTTCGTTCAACCATCCACTAGGATTGTCAATAGAGTCATTGAACCAAACTGTTCCTATACCGGTAAGATACTTTTTACAAATTTTTCCATTGTAAGGTGCACAATAGCCCCCTGCTTGATCTAAATTTAAATAAAAAAACATGTTTATTTTTAATATAAAATAACAGATCTAATCTATAATGAATTAGATATAGTTTAGATATATACTTACTTGTTGATATTCCAGTAACAAAATAAAAACAAATTGTTACCAAAAGAACATTCCAAAGAATCATAGTGTCAACTTTTTATTACATATCATGCGTATCGTTTTCTTTAATGATTATGTAAAAACTTGTCTAGTAAAGATAAAATTTTATAAATAATCTATTGTTTAACTTAATTTTGATGGTGAAAAACGTTGATTACATCTTTTGTTGTACAATTCGTTCAATCAGCATTACAAAAACTACTCTGTCGAATTTCTTACCGAAATTCTTGCAATTAAGCATTTTACTTGCTTTGTTTATAAAAAGGTAATGAAAGTATATTAGTTAGCATCATAAATATCTAAAAAAAATAAGAAGTATAAAAATTGGTCTTGATAAAGAGGGACTAAGCCGAGTGGAGACGCGAGAGCACACGAATTTTCAACGCCCCAATGTTAATGAATGCCTTTGATTAAATTGAATTTCACGTGAAAAACTCATATTCCTTGGATTATCACTTTCACTCATGTCTTTCGTACCGTATACACTTTGGAGTGTACATAGATAAATTGCAAACTCCAACGAAAAATTTATCGACTGAGAACTACTTGTTCTCGCATGCGATTCTCTGAACTCTGAAGTCTGAACCTATATATATATGCTGAGTGTGTCACACAAACGTATACTACCTACTAGTGCATTACAGTATAAGTTGAATCATGTTATCATGTCATCGTGAGACGTGATATAAATTTTGTGAAGTTGTTTTATATATATATATATATATATATAACTGCGGATCACAGCGCCGTCTGTCGTCAGATTCAGATTGTTGAAAAATTGATCAGTCCGCACTCCGCTGTTCGTCGTCCGTTGTATTGTCGTAGCAGAGATTAGTAATGTCGTATACGAAAACGAGTGCAGACTACAGAGTTCAATCTACACTCTATACACTCCAGAGTCCAGCCAGAGTCAGACTCCGCCGCAGTCCGCGTGACCCGTCACTCGTCAGCCGTACTCATCCGGATTCCGTTTCAAATTAAATTCAAATTAAAAAAAAAATTTTAAAATCTTGAAATCTTTTTGAATTAGAGAAAAATAAATGGGAATATTTCGAACTGAATACTTACTTTCTGAATTTTTCAAAACCTTTTGACGAACATTGACTGACTTAATAAATGAAATGCAATTAAAAGAAAGCTTTGAATGAAATCATAATATAAAAATTCTAGCTTAGAACATGAATTCTTTTCAAAGAAAAATTATAATTACATAAAAAATAATAAATTTTTTAAGGGTATAAGAAATAAAAATAATTTAGATGTATTAGGTATGTACCTATTCAAAGTTTTATTATTTAAAATATAAAGATATGCTATACACTGGACAACATAACAAGGTCAAAAATTCTTGTTTAATTAAAAAAAATCATCTAAAAAATTTAGTTTTATAAGGATAGACATGAGAGATAATAAAGACAGTTCAGAATAATTACATTACATTTTTATTTAAATAATATTTCAGACTTTAAAATAACATTATAGTTTGTCAGATTTCATAATTTTTTTCATTAATATTTAATTCTTTCTTTTTATAAATCATTGATATTAAATCAATTACTAGAATTACATATTAAGTGTATTTAAGAGTTAGTATCTTCCATTATCTATTCAGTCATTATTTGCACAATAGAGACTAAGACTAAAGTTTTTGTGTTAAATATTTTAAAATAAAATAAACTTAAATTATATATGAATCTGCATGTACATAAAAAAGACCTTTAATCTTCTCTAGGATAAAACTTAATTTATGAATAATTGTTTCATAAGATTTGTCAATTTGTCAAATATAATTTGAAAAATATTTTTGTTAATATTTTTGTTAATAAAAATTTTAGACTCTTAGAAGTATTATTCTAAATATAAAATAAATATAAAATTATTACAGTTATAATACAACTGTAAAATATAACTGTAATTAGGACTGTAAAAAATTAATTTCTGAGATTTATATGCTTTCGCCTATTCCATCACTTTCTGTAATAAGTGCACGCTCCAAAATGACTTTGCCTTCCTTGTACTGCTGGTTTTTATCTGTAGCAAATTCATACATCCATCCTAATTTGGCATCACAATTCTTGCAGCTCACATCTCGTACCATATGCCGACCAGTCAGCATAACTCTATCTTGTACTTCACTGTAAATAAAGTTAAATCTCATGTATACAAGATAAATTATATGAATATTCAGTAAAATATATTAATAAGGTTTGATAGATATACTCTAAATAATCAGTACTAATAAATTTAGAAAATATAATTTTAAATTATTTATAATATAATATAGAATAGCATATACAATATTATCTTCCTGTTAAATGTCACCAGATTAAAAGCATATCCTTAAAATTCCATTGTCAACTTATTATTAACTTATTATCACTTTCAGTGTTGACAATGTATAAGCATTTTCTGCTCTAAACTCTAAATAATTCACACCTAAAGAATTTAAGACTAATTGCTACTATAAAACACTAATTTTGTTTATACAACCCGATAAAACGATAAAAACTAAAATAAGTTAAAAAAATGATTTATACTGCTTGGAATCAATTCCTGTTGAGTACTTTTATTTTCAACTATGTGTAGAAGAAGAAAATTACAATTATAGGTATTAGATTGCTTCTTCATTTTATACAATGAATAAAATAGTTAAAATAATAACAAATATGGTACATACCGTACCATGAGAAAAAAAATTACGGTACATATTTGGTACTTATAGAAGTGAAAGTGTTAAGATTATGCTACTTATACAGTTTGTTTCCTGTTTGACCAAAAGAACTGCAACTTCTAAATATAGATAAAATGATTTGTGGTAATACATCACACAATTATAGACTTATAGATACTAGTTAGTTAAATGCTATATTCAATATATTTTCAGTAAGAAATAAGTTGCCTTTATTTTGAAAAATATCTCTTATATTTAATAATATTATGCTGTGAAACAGCAAACTTTGAGGTTATTTGTGTTGGAGGTTAACAGATCGGACAAGTACTTTTTACATCTAGTTTTGTCATTTGATTTTTCGAAAACACAAAGAACATATCTATAGGTAATTGGAAATTAAAAACGTACTAGAAATCTCATGTTTGGCTTGTAATTTTTTTGGAGAGAAACAATGGAGGGGCACTGTCAAAATGACACATACCTACCTGTATTTTAAATTGACGACTTTGTTAAAGAGAAATGCACGGCCTGTTGCTCCGGTGAATCGTGTACTTATCAGCTGATCTCTATTTGTTAAATTCGTGTCGCAGGATGCACACGAAAAAAGGCGAGTGCCGCCGATGTGTTCAAGAAATATAACACCCATATTTATTTTACATTTGTGCCGTATTCGGTTGTTTCTCTCTTGTACGTTGTCTCTCGTCTCTCTAATATCTACAACACTGTCAAGTGTCAGAGAAGACTAGGTCACACAACATATATATATATATATAAATAAAGTTATTTTCATGTGCAGAAGGGGCAGCCGGACGAGTATAGGCAGAGATGGTATAGTTACAGTTGCGACCTTTACGGTTTCATTCTTTCTTCGCTCAATTTTCAATATTTTAACATTTTGTAAGTTGAGCTTAATTCTGTGAACAATAAAGAATTGGGCTCAATTCGAAAAATGTTGAAATATTAAAAATGGAACAAAAAAAGTATGAAACTGTAATCATCGCTAAGTATGCTCCTCCGGCTTCCCGTTTTGTCTTATTTCAATTTTAATATTAATATTCACTGTATATAAGGGGTATAAGCAATTAATAAAAATAATTGAGGAAATATTAAACTTAAAAATAAAAGAAAATGAATGTAAGCATTTAATGAAATATATATATATATTTATTTTCAGTGTCTTACTTTAATTCAAGATAAAGTTATATAGTGTAAATGCATTTTTATCGATCTAAACTATATTGATAACAGTCTTCGTGTTTTTAGTGATGTAAACTCCTTTTAGTACAAAATTTTATGATTTCTTATCTATATATATGTCTATAAAATAATTATATTTATAATAAACACATCTTATCATACTCCAAACTTGATCAAATTGTCATCGAAGCCATCACTTTCAGTAATGAGTGCACGCTCCAAAATAATTTTACCTTCTTTGTACTCTTGAGTCTTCTCATAAGCATACTCATACATCCATCCTAGTTTTGTATTACAATTTTTACATTTAACATCACGTATTATGTGGCGACCAGTAAGCATCGGTCTATCTTGCGTTTCACTGAAAATTATAATTTTTATTATTTTTGCATATCAGCAAATAAACTAAATAACAAGTAGACAGTAAACAATTAATTTGAAATTTCACATGTTAAATAAATACATTGAAAGAGGTTTCCAACAGCAAAAATTATCTTGTCATTTTTAAAACATGGCCTGCTATAATTTACTAATAACTATGTCATTAAATTCATTTTAAAGAATTTTCATTTTATAAGTTAAACAATTCTAGGATTCTTATAATGAAAAATTGAATAACTGTCACTACTTCAGTTATTATAATTGGACATATTTAACAAATTTAATATCGAAACAAAAACTTTTTGATACAATTTTTATAAGAATAGGTACTACTAGGTACCTAAGTATTAATAAAAAGTTAAGATAAAAGTATTTATATAAAAGTGAAAAAAAATGTTTTGAATAATTGATTATTCAAAACTACAATGTAACAGACTCGATGAAGTAAATTTTCTGAAATATTAACAGTGTTCAAATAAAAACAAACAGAGTTTAGGTAGATGTTATAAAATTTGTTACCCGTATTTAATGTTGACACATTTGTGAAAAAGGAAAGCGCGTCCTGAGCCACCCGTAAAGCGCGTGCTTATCAGTTGTTTTCTGTTGGTGATATTTGTGTCACAATGCAGACAGGAAAAAAGGCGAAGACCACCCATGTGCTCCACGAATTCGACACCCATCTTCTCTATGTGTCAAGCAATCCAAAAGAATCGACTGTCAGAAAGGATCGTGTCGATTTAGCGCCAATGATTTCGTGGATTTTCCTCGCATATATGTTAATTTCTCCAAGTAAGCGCAGCACATAAAAAAGTTTAGCGTTACACAAGATGGAAAAGGCAAAACGCTCATCGGCTGCGAGTAGTTTGAAGATGGAAGAGAATACAACGCACAAAGTCAAAGGGAGCAAAGTTACACATCAAAATAAGCGTCTGCTCTTTCTTTGTTTACAACACTTTCATACGTTATTTACTCCAGCAGCTGATTTGAACGACCAATCAGAAGGTCGCTTTAGCTACATTTACAATTTGTGTCAGGTTGTGTTCCATTAGTTCCATATCACATTATATAGCAACTCTAGCTTCTAGTTTAGCAACTTTTGTCCTTTTCTAACTCATTTTAAACACTCCTCCGAAAGTCTGAACTGAACTTATTTCAGTAAACGCATAACGTACCTTATTTTTTGTTCTGACCTTAAGAGAATTATCTGATTCAAAATGAATCACTCATTCGCGCATGTCGACGCGCTGCGGTATAAAAATGCATAAACCTATTTATATTATAATAGTGAACTAAGAATAGGAGTAGGACAAAATAAATAAGTATTTAATTTATAATTTTAAAAAAAATATTTATCTACTGAAATAATTGAAATTTAACAAAAGTATACTGATAAAAACATTTTATTTTAAAAAGTTTTACATTTTTGTTTATTTTCTAGGTATTTAAATGAAATTTTCTGATCATTGTATTGCTTCTTATACAATACCAATATTTCATATTATATATAATTATAATAAAATAATTATATGATCTATTTACATATAAATAAAAAATATGTTTTTCATTTAATTTTTATCTAAAGTAAATAATATTCAATATTGCCCAATAAAGTTTTTAAACTTTTTACATAACTTTTTTTATGAGGTCTACTATATTAAAAGCTATTTTATTCACCCTTTACTACCGGCGTAAATAATTGCTAATATCTACCATCCTGGCAGCTGACCGATACCAAATAGTAGGTATTTCGTATATTTTCGCGAGTGAGGTCAATTATTTTCTAAAACTAATAAATGTCAGATATGTTTAAAATTGTCATAAATCTTTTAAAAATTAATCATTAGATAAGTATATATTTTTTTGTACCGTTTTTTGCATGACCATATGTGGCTCACGTAGCCCTGAACATAGACAATTTTTGTTGAGGGCCACATGAGCGACCGTTGGTCATGGACATGTTTGACCATATTCTTTTAAACTAATGTGAAAAAGTATAATTAACATGATAAAATTCTTTTTAAATACATGTTTAAAATTATATTAATTGGCATTTAGACTAATATACTCCTTTTATATTAGCGGTACAAAACCTGTTACGAATGTTATTGTTTTAATTATTTATAAAAGTATTACAATCTTACAGTTTTATATCAATTTGTTTTACTTGATTGCAATAAAATGAAATAAAAATTTCATTCAAATCCATTTTTTTATAAATATAATGCAACATTCTTTACCTATAAGTACCATGTAAATATATAAACTTATCAATAAAAAGCAGATCATGTAATATATAAAGCATATAATAACAAAATAAAATATTTTGAGAACAAAATTTTACATTACACATCGGCATAAAATTAAAATATCTTTTTTCCATCCTTTCTTTATAAGTTTTCACAGGCCTGGCATAATATAAGCTATATTTTCTAATGTCTTTGACAAAGAAGAGGAGTTTTGTGTTCCAATTGCAGGAACTTGTTGGGTGAGACAAATTAAACTACCAAGGGCACATAGTAATGAATCTAATAGTACCGATAGACTTCCAGAAACAGCTATTTGCCCATTATGTTCCTTTAGCCTTTCACCAATAACTGTCAAACTTTCACCTAGCAATTTCAAATATGCAGCAACATCAATAGGTTCAAGCTCAATAGCTCTGAAAATTTTCATTTCTTTAGTAGGATCTCTTATTGCATCTTTCCCACTTCGAGCTGATTGAGATGGTGACATCTTTTTTGGATCAAATATTCGAGTACCTTCATTCTTCTTTTTCGGAGAATCAGGAGACAGCTTTACCTGATCTACAAAATTGTACAAAATTATGTCAATGTCCCTCTAATTTAAGAAAATATTGATTTTATGTTGATCAAGAGATTAATAAATTAAAGAAAGATTGAACATACTATTTTTAGTAATAAATTTTTTTGGAGATATCAATTGATTCTTTTCAGTAAGACGTTTTGCACGATTGCTCCAATTATATTTCTCCATGTTAGGAACTGTTGACCATAATTCTCCTAATCGTTTTGAAATAGCTGTGAAATCTAAAGAAAAAAATATTAATTTTAATACAATTAAAAAGTAAAAAATAAATGAATATTTACCCATAGTTGGACATTCTTTTAGTAATTCTTTTCTCATATCCTTAGACCATAACATATATGCAGTATATCTAGTTTTCTGGAAAAATTATTAGTAGTTACTGTTTATAGATGATCACTGTTTTGTAGAGAAACTGTGTGATACTTACTGGTTTTGGTAGAACTACTGCTTTAGTCTTGGGCTTTATATCGGTTTTAGGAGCAATAACTTTTGGCTTTGGCTTTCTAGGTACTGGTGCCTTTTTCTTAGGTGTTATAATTTCATCCGCTGGTTCTAAAGCATCTAAACTAATATCATTATTACTGTACTCAGCTATATGCAATTTTTTGTTAACTTCATCATCATCAGATTCTGAATTTGTTGATTGAGATTGCGTTTCGTAGTCTGAACTTGATTCAATTTTTTTTTTCTTTTGTATTGGTGTTGGAGTTAATTTCGGGCTTCCTTTCGGAGAAGCTATTACAAGTTTGCTGGATGGTGGATGATGTATTTGAGCAACATGAATCGTTTGTGTTACTTGGGGAATCGGAGACTTAGCTCGTGATTCAAGAATAGGTTTTTTCTTTTTCGAAAATTCTGGTGGTGTTTGTAACTTTGGTTTTTTAGTTTTATTTTCACTTACATTGCTTGGAGATTCAAAGTCCATAAGCTTTGATGATTTCTTGCGTACTCGTCCACTGCGTGAGATACCCGTAACTTCTAGTTCTATGAGTAAATAATAAGAGTTTAAAACATGAACAAAATAATTGAATTATCTATAATTTATTTTTTATAAAACTATTTTAAATTAGTGATGTTAGATATAACTTGATGACAAAAAGGTCATATCTGAATGTCAATAGTTCTTAAAATAGTTAGCTTTTGGAGCAAGAATGTCAAACATAAAGACTAATAATTACCATTGCCTTCACGCTTTGGGGTAGCAAATGTCTCCATTTTGATTCCTTGAGTAAAAATTTTTCTAATTTAAAAAGTATTGGTGGCGATATTACGCGGGTTTACGTTTATAACTCTATATTGCACGAACTTTCACGTTTATAATACATCACAAATTCTAGCCCATTTCCTTTACAAAACGGCTCATTTTTCCATAATTTATCGTCTTCGATTTAAAAATAAAATCACTCTTGGTTTTGTAAAAATTGTTTTAGTTACAATTGATAAATTAAATTAAGATTATCCGTTGAAAAAAACTTCGGAGTTATAAAAGCGCGCCGTGCGCACGACGATGTTTAAGCAGTGAAAAAGCTTAAAACTTCACTTATCGTGTGTAAACTCCACTGAACAGGATTTCGAACATACGACCACTTATACAATTGTTGCTTTTATATTTTTCATACAATGGATTTTCAAAATTTATAGAAAAAAATAAGTTTTTGGAAAAAAAGAAGACGCTGTTTTGACAAGATGCATAGCGCAATAATCACTTGCAAGCGACGCGGGAAAACCGAACACTTGGCCGATAAATGGCCGAATCAGTTGCCTTTTTTCAATTCTCGATCACAACAATGACGACTGCATTCGATTTTTGATTTGATGAATTTCGAGCTATTAAAACGTCAAATTCGAGACTCGCGAAAATATTTTTTTTGCGTCGTTTCCTAACCTCAGCGATGCTACGTTTGTATATTTATATACGATGTCTATTCTTAGTCCATTGAGTTGAGCCATAGAGCGATATAGAGTATAGATCTGCTCATTCGGTCACAAGTGTCACAACTCAATACTCATGACGTCATGAAGACATGAACTCACAAATCACAAGCTGATAAGCTAGGAATCTAACAGATGGCGTTACTTACTGAGAAATAAAATATGGAGTTTGTTTTAGTTTTTCCATATAAATAATTGAGTAATAAGTTACATTAATTTATATTAATATTTATTCACCATCAAATCAGGAGTTTACATAATAAAAAGAAATTGTGCACGCGATAAACTCAAATGAACGAAGACATCAGAATCAGCCTCACTAGGCCTCAGCTCAGCGCCCAGCGGGCCAGATAGGGTGTGTCTCACCTAGAGAGGAAAACGCTTTTATACTTGTGCTCGTATCGGTAAGCGGATGGTATAGAAGAGTGTGATACCCGTATCGAGCAACCCGATACCGACACTCCTGAGTCTGACCTGGTCTGACGACTGACGCTGACGCTGACGCTGACCGGACGCCACAGAAATAGTTCATATTATCGACTTGTGACGGCGTGGAACTCAAGAAGATATCTCGCGGCTGCTGATAGGGGCTTCAGAGTTTATTTTGTGAATGGTAAAGTGTTCCACGTGCTTCTAAGTGTCTTTTCACTGTGGATTATGCTAACTTTCTATTTTTTTATGGTTTAATTTGCGATTACGGAAATACCTAAATGAACTACAAAAATGAGTAGCAACTTAAAAGAATGGTGAGTAATTATTTAAAAATAAGTAACGATATTTAGTATTTTTTATAGACAATAGTGTAAGATTTTTTTCAGACGTAAGTAAACACTACTTTTTTTTCAGTTTTGAAGTGGAAAGTAAACATGAAGCTTTTTATACAGGAGGAAATATTGAGGTAAATATAATTCATTAATGTTTTTTATTTATTACACAATTTACATTGAATTTATTTTTATAGTGGAGTCAAGATAGTGAAAACCTATTCTGTCAAAATAAAGAATTTATATCAGTCATATCTGTAACTAAAGGGTCAGTGAAACTTAGGCTAGGAAAAACTAATGAAAATGAAGAAGAGGATACAATTAATAGTTTTACCATAAGTGCAGATGGTAAATTCGCTGTTACTCATCACAAAAGTAGTCTTTTCAAATTATGGGATGTATTAGGTAATTTACTTTCTTCTATCACAGCTTTTTCTGTTATTATAATTTGACAGTATTTTTTCAATGTATTTGCAGAAGCAAAATCAATTAAAGTGTGGAAATCAATTCACAATGGTCCTGTGGCTGCAATTGCTTTAGCCAAAGATGGAACGCATATGGCATCAGGGGGAATAGATGGATCTGTAAGATTATGGGATTTTGAGCATCATGCATGTACACATAGTTTAAAAGGAACCCAAGGAGTTATAGGGTAAGATGTTTTGCTATTATAAAAGTAACTATAAAAGTAAACTATATTTATAAGAAATGTATGTTGAGAGTTTTAGTTTTATTTGAGATTAATATATTATATTTTAAATTATTATAGTGTTATTTGCTATTATCCTGATACCACAAAATCATTGGTTTTTGCATCTGCTGATGATTACATTATACATGGTTGGAATACACAAACTGGTCAAAAAGAACTAAGTTTAGAAGGACATTACAGCAAAGTAACATCATTATCATTTCATGAAGATGGTATACATGCATTAAGGTAATCTACTTTTGAGCATTTTTAAGTAGTAATATTAAGAATCATCTTTCATAAATAATTTTAGTTTTACTTTCAAACAGACTTTAATCAAATCATGTATATAATATTTGTTTATCAATTTACAGTTCAGGTAGAGATAAAGTATTAATATTATGGGACATTGTAAAAAAAGCTTCGGTACGAATTTTACCAGTATACGAATGCATTGAAGGATCATTTATTATACCAAATAGTGCTACTCTTCCTATATCAAAACCCAAAAATAAAGTTTCAATTTTAGCAGCGAGTGCTGGTGAAAAAGGTAATGATTAATCTACAGTTACATTTTTATTTTAGCACAGCTTCATAGATACATTTATTTATTTAGAATATGTATTTAATTTTTCAATATTCTGCTGTTTTCCATTTTTTAGGTGTTGTAAAAATATGGGAGATGAAATCTGGATGCATGCTTTACGAGCAAACTAATTCTTTAATACCACCTGCAAAGGAAGAAAATGGTCTTGCTGTAAAAAGTTTACTTTACAATGAAGATAATAACAGTATTGGCCTTGTTTCTACTAGTCATAATATTTTAATATACTCGCTTGACAAATTTGAATGCAAAAAACAAGTATGTATTACTCTTATCATAAATTTTGAATTTTAAATTGTATCCTAATTTTGATTATATTATTTAGTTAATAGGTTACATAGATGAAATTTTAGATATTTCATACATAGGAATAGATAATTCACATTTAGCTGTAGCAACTAATACTGCAGACATAAAACTCTATGAACTATCAACAATGAATTGTCAAATATTATGTGGCCATACAAATATTGTATTATCACTTGTTTCGACACCTGCTAATCAAAATTTATTGTTATCCTCAGATAAAGTAAAAATCATTCAATATTAAACTATTAAAAAATATAGCAGTTTTTAATTATTTCATTAACGTATAATTTATTTTAAGGACAATTGTATAAGATTGTGGCTAATGGATGAACAAACAAAAGTAGTTTCTTGCATAGCTGTAGGAACCAGGCATACTGCAGCAGTAGGATCTGTAGCATTATCTCAAACAGAAACAAAATTTTTTGCATCCGTAAGTCAGGATTCCTGCCTTAAATTGTGGGATTTGCCAGAAAATTTAGCATATACTGGTATATTTTATTTATTTGTCTTTTAATAAGTCACTATATCTTATTGATCAAAACATATTTATTGCTGGAAATGTAAATTTATAGGTGTGGAAGGTTCCCTTAATGCAATTCATACAGTTGAGGCACATCAAAAGGATATTAATTGCGTAACAATATCGCCTAATGATAAACTTATTGCTACTGGTTCACAAGATAAAACCGCAAAGGTATTGCTATAAAAGTACTTTTGAAATCAAAATTTTATTCATAGCTTAATATTGTTAGGTTTATGTATAACAAACAGTTTTTGAAGTAGAAAAATAAAATCAGATTAATAGGTATTTTTACCTTGTAGCATTATTAATTTTTACTTAACCGAATGTTTTAGTTATGGTCTGCCGATAATTTACAACAGTTAGGAGTGTTTCGTGGTCACCGTAGAGGCGTCTGGAGTGTGAGGTTTTCCCCTATAGATCAAGTATTAGCAACCTCGTCTGCAGATTGCACAATAAAATTGTGGTCTCTTAACGATCTAAATTGCTTAAAGGTATTTTAATAGTCATTAGTAAAATTAATTAATAAAAAAAAAATATTTACAGCAAGAATGTTTCGATTTTACGTGCTTTATTGTTTAGAAAAAAAAGAAGCGTTCTAAAAAATTAGTGTATTTTTTTAATAGTATAAATTGATAAAATTTGAATAACATTCTTTAGAGTTTTTTCAGGGCTACTAATTATAAATCCATAATTAGAATTTTTGAGTCTATGATGATAGATAAGATTTTACAAAATATCTGTTTTTATCGCAAATGCGCACTATTTTAATTGGTTCTCGATGAACTTGCATTCAATGATAATAAATCTATTGCAAAATATTTGAATAATGTAATATTTAAATAAGCCATTAGAGTTAATACAAGTGGATTGAACTATGATTTTTGTTTATTATATAGACTTTTGAAGGACACGAATCTGCTGTGTTGAAAATGGAATTTTTATCGCGTGGTATGCAAATAATTTCGTCAGGAGCAGATGGCTTACTCAAATTATGGAGTATTAAATCTGCAGAATGTTCTGCTACGTTGGATCAACATAATAACAGAGTCTGGTCACTTGCAGGTGAATATTTCATATTTTTTATAGTTATGATTTAATTTTCAAAATAATTCTGTTTTTAATATTGACGTAAAGTTATTGCTTGGGTAAACATGTATTATCGGATCGGACTTCTTCTAACAATCTATCTAATGGCTCTGCAAGCCAACGTTTGAGCAATATGAGGCTCTTTTTAGGGACAACATAAAATTTCGACTTATATATGTTTATACAATCAAATATGCACGGCGAAATTATCTTGAAAATAATTCTTGTATAACTTATGAAATATTGAAACAAAAAATATTTCATTGAATAATAATTGTAATAATAATTATTATTATTAACTACATATATTGAAATTTTGTATTGTAGTGAATAAAAGTGAGAGCTATATTATTAGCGGTGGAAGTGACTCTTTGTTAGTCATATGGAGAGATACGACAGAACAAAAGAAAGCTAAGGCATTGGAGTTGCAGGAAGAGTTGATGCGAGACGAACAAAAGCTAGCAAATTCTTTGCAAGCTGAGAAATTAACGAAGGCATTAAGATTGGCCTTAAAACTACAGAAGCCGATGCATGTACTGCGAATTATTGAAGGTGAATATACAATGACTCTTTAAAAAGAAAACAGGTTTTTAATACATTTATTTTTTGTTTAATTAGCTTTAGTAAAAAAAGGAGAAGAAGACTTAACGGTAACGATTTGTGAATTGAAACCGTCACAACAAGAAGAGCTGTTGAAATGTGCCGTTGTGTGGAATACAAATGCTCGCAATTTTCAAGTTGCTCAGGTATTCAAATATTCTATATTAAACTCTTTTTCTTATTTCCTTTCAAAAATTTAAGAAAAAAATTATTTTCAGCTTGTTATAAATGTTATTTTGAGCGAAATTCAATTCGAGAACCTGCAGTCAGTAGATTTGAAAGCAAAGTTAGAGTCGATGATTCCATATACTGACCGACATTTTAAAAGATTAACGCGATTGTATCAAGATCTTCACCTTTTATCATATACGTTAAACAGTATGAAATCTCACAGTGCAGTACCAGAATTGTCGGAAGTGTAAATATATATATGAAGACTTAATTATTTAAGTTATTGTAAAATAAAAATTTATTACGTATTTTTACATGGACAAAACTGTTTTTATTTAAAATAGAGTATGTGGTGACTCGCCCGGGTGCCGTAAAAGAAAGGTGTACTTTAGGCGCTGGTATAAGGAAAAATATTTTATTCCCATCTCAACAGAAATGGCTATTTATCTCCATGAAAAGCGGGGCGAAAATTATACTTACTACCCTCTTTTTAATAAATTTTACATTTCTCTCGCATTTTGCGGTGAAAGGAGGGAGAAAATTGAATTCCATATAAATTTATCCAAATATCTTTTAAATAATACATTTGTATATTACATGTGATATTTATGAATTATGTACAATACTTCCGTTGCTCCCAATTACCAAGTGAAAAAAGTGGCCACAGTCGAGATAGGAATAAAATACTATATGCAACTCAGGAGAAAAGTCGATGATTCCCGTGGGTGGGTTCGCTGTCCGAGTGAGCGAAGCGAATTTCTCGAATCAAGAGCGAGTTTTTTCTCTTGTTGTATAATGTACTAATATACACTGCGGAAAAAAAAGTTGGCCAGTCTCGAACTCGTGTAAATTCTCACTAGATGCATAATATATTAGACATTATGACTAATATTAAGTATTATAGAAAAATCTTAAAAAATAGAAAAACTCAAAAAGTATTAACCAAATACTTAGAAAAAATATAGAGTTCATAAGGTATAGAAATATTTTTATTTCTACTCTTCTGTTTTCTGCATTTAACGAAATATATGAAGATAGAGATCAATTTTGGAAAAAACCTCTGTCATCACATCGACAGTGATGTAAACATTACGTGATTCGAGTTTCATAAAATTCCATCTATAGATTCACAGAGATTTTTGTCTCACGAATTTTCGACAACAAAAATCTTTGTGAATGGTTGTCAGAATTTTATGAAACTGAAATCACATAATGTACATCATTACCGAGGTACTGACGGAGAATTTTAAAAAAAATGTATCTTTATATATTTTGTTGAATGCAAAAATCGGTAAAGTAGAAGTTATTCTGATCCTAGCACATCCTCTAAGACTTCATTTTATTCTGATCTCGCCGGGGGTTTTCTTTACATATTCTTTGGTCAAAAACATGAAATATACCCTAGTGGCAAATGTTCAGGTGGATGTCCACCTGAATTTCCACCTGAAATTTTTATGTGGATTTCAAGTAAATTATTTATGCAAAGATTGAAAATGTATAATACGCCTGAAAGTCTCCTGCATTTCACGAGAAAAAATTTCATACTTCGTATACAATCTTCGTATAATTCACAAAAAACGCATGCAAAAATTTCAAGTGGAAATCAACCTGGATATTTGCAATTAAGATTTCTCGGGGTTTTGTTAAATGGGCCCTAAAGTCTGAGGTAACACCTATTTATTCATTTACTTGTTTATATGTTTATTTATTTGTTTGTTTATTTATTTATTTACTTAAATATAAAAGAATTATGTTTCACTTTAAACTTTTATATAGTAAAACCAATATACATAGTAAAGAATTTGCATAGAAAAGCAAGTTAATTTTGGACGCATTTTACAACAGAAATACACGCTTAAGGTAGTTCTCTCCAAACCCTTATTTCTTCGAATATGTCTAAAATTTTTTCTATTTGTTACTTTAAGTATACTTTATATGTGGTTAAAATCTGGAACCCGCAAGCGGTATGAAATTTGGAGATATTGAGCCTCGAAATCGCATACTTTAACATTGAAAGCCTATACTGAGAACCTATGGCAGAGATGTTTCGTTCAATTGCAAACCAAGTTTTCTTAGAATTTTTTTGAAAAACTAGCACATGATGTAAAATAACAATACGAATCGTGAGGAAAAAAGCTGAATAGGGCGAACGGTGCTTTTTTTAAAGATACAACAGTCCAAAGTTTTAATCCTAGCCTATAGTATAT
>UELU01126612.1:0-10192 GCA_900490025.1 Megastigmus dorsalis
TATATATATATATATATATATATTAAATATACATACGAATATCTGTCCATATCAGTGTTTTCCGGGACGAAAAGTCCCAAAATTGGATGATTCCGGGCTGTCCCGGAACATTTACTTATGTAATGGTGGATTCCGGGACGGTTAAGGTGCCTATCACACTTTGGAAATATTATTTGTTCAGTAAATTTTGGTGTGTTTTATGACATAATGTGACCGGAAACGGAAGCGGGCGCCGCAGGCGAACATCATTGGGGTCGGGGGTGATGGGGTTTTAGGTTATTATACAAATTCGAAACTTTAAAACAAAACATCTACCGTTGTGTGAAATTTTTTACAAATCCTGGAACACACCTTTACATAGTTGATTAGATTTTAGTTGGTTAGATGATCGCAGCCACACAAAAAAAAATTTCTGTACACGAGACCAGACCACCATATCTATATATTTTTGGGGTCGCTAAGTCTGCATCCATGGTCCGTTGTTCTCCATCAGGTCAGGGTCAAGGTTATTTCAAGGTCAAATGAAGATTATTCCACGAATGTGGGCCAAGATGCCTTTTCTATGTGGTTTTGGGGTCGCCGAGTCCGAATCCGAGATCTGTTTGTCTCCATTAGGTCAGGATCAAGGTCATTTCAATGTCAAATCGAGGAAAAAACCTATGAACAGACACAGCTTCTGTAGTCGCTGAGTTCGATTCAGGGGTTCGTTTTCATCAGGTCAAGACCATTTCAAAAACAAATCGCGAAAAAAACCTGTAAACGGATAGAAGCCATTTTAACTATAGTGTCTTCGATATAGCAAATATCAAGAACCTTCATTTATCTATTACTTTTAATGGTATCTTACTTTTTTGTTCTTAAATGATCGTACAAGTGGGTTTCTTTTACGCTTGACTCCTTTTTCATCACTTGCTCTCTTTTGTGGAAAGTAATCTATATATGAATGCAAAGAGTGTAATTTTAAAACAACATAGTTCCATACAGTTTTACAATATTCGATCCACAATTTTCTTGTACTCTGCGCTTTTATGATTCCCGAGAAAATTTTGTACAACTTCTTATAAAACTGGTCCATGCTGTTCTTTCTTTGTCAGTCATTACGAGATCAAACTCATTATCTTTTAACAATTTACGTATTTGCGGTCTATCAAAGATACCTTCATTAATTTTTGCATCACTGAGTTTACGGAATTTTTTCTTCAGATATTTAAAGCACTCTCCTTTTTTATTTAACCTTTAGACTGCCGGGATTTGGAAGAGCATATCGCCCTCAGGAAACTGGTATTTAAGGTACCTTATATCAATGATTGATCATACACACAGTGTCGATCATGGGGTGCGGCAATATATTGATTCTGCGGCAGTCTAAAGGTTAAAGCTTTTACACGTTGCTTCATTAAGCAGAGCAATACCTTACTACGATCAGCCAGTGCTTCGCGTACAATATTAGCAGAACCTGCCTCGACAGAGGTTCTGTTTGGCCATGTCTTCGTTATATAGTGCTTCTTGCGATCTCTATTATCCCATAAATACAAAAAACAATGATATTTCATATTTCCAGATTGCTGTCCTAACGATATAGTTAAAATCTTAAAATCTCCGCAAATAAGCCAGTTATGCTCAGAATATTTTATTGTCTCTAATATGAATTGCATCATACTATATTCTTCTTTTAGGACGATTGAATGAGCTATGGGAATTGAAGCAAAAACCTTAGTGTTAAGAAATAATACTGCCTTTAGACATGTAGTGGAAGAACCTAAAAAATTAAGGTTTGTAAAACTACTAAACGAAGGTTCTTAATATTTGCTAAATTGAAGACACATATAGTTAAAATGGTTGTCTCGTTTACTGGTCTTTTCCACGATTTAGTTTTGAAATGACCTTGACCTCATGAAAAAGTACGTCGGAATCGAACTCAGCGACTACAGAAGCTGTGTCTGTTCATAGGTTTTTTCCTCGATTTGACATTGAAATGACCTTGATCCTGATCTGATGGAGACATACAGATCTTGGATTCGTACTTGGCAACCCCAAAATCATATAGAAACTGCATATTGGCCCACATTCGTGGAATGATCTGGATTTGATCTTGAAATGACCTTGACCCCGACCTGATGGAGAAAAATGGACCCCTGATTCAGACTCAGTGACCCCAAAAACATATAAATAAAGTGGTCTGGTCTCGTGGAAAGAAATTTTTTTTGTGGGGCTCCGTTATTGGTTTTTATGTGAATGAGCTGGTACATTTCATTCCAACCAGCTGTAGTCTACGTGTGTGGAGCCGCAAACACGATGTTTCGAACTCGGCCCACGTAGACTATCGACTATGTGAAGATTCGAGCTTAGACATGCCATTTTTCGTTACACGAATTCCTGCTTAATCAGAACTGAGAGGAATTTCGAGGAGCGACAGAAAATATATTTACGATCATGCCTCTGCAATTACATTTCTACATTATCTCACTATTCCATAAAATAATGAGTCTCTCATTGTCGAAGCAGAAGAGTCTTTATCTCTGTACTGCGAATTTATGTTCTTTGTAAGCTATTAGTCTGCATGAACAATAATAAAAAATAGAATATAACCAACTCTATTTACTTGTATACTTAGATATTCTCAAAAAGTATTTTAATTAGATTTTATATATTTAGAAGAATTGATTCTCTTCGCGACATATGAAATATAAACCTCAATACGCCGTGTGTCAGTCTACGTGGGCCGAGCCGCAAACACGGTGTTTCGAGCTCGGGCCACGTAGACTATCGACTATGTCAAGATTTGAGGTTAGGCATGCGATTTTTCGTTATACGAATTCCTGCGTAATGAGAACTGAATGGAATTTCGAGGAGCGACAGAAAATATATTTACGATCATGCCTCTGCAATTACATTTCTATATTATTACACTATTCCATAAAAAATGAGTCCCTGATTGTCGAAGCAGAAGAGGCTTTATCTCTGTACTGCGAATTTATGTTCTTTGTAAGCTTTAGTCTGCAGGTACTATAATAAAAAATAGAATATAACCAACTCTATTTACTTGTATACTTAAATATTCTCAAAAAGTATTTTAAATAGATTTTATATATTTAGAAGCATTGATTTTCGTCGCGACATATAAAACATAACCCTCAATACGCCGTCTGTCAGTCTACAAGGGCCGAGCCGCAAACACGACGTTTCAAGCTCGGCCTACGTAGACTATCGAGTATGTCAAGATTTGAGGTTAGGCAAGCGATCTTTCGTTACACGAATTCCTGTGTAATCAGAACTGAATGGAATTTCGAGGAGCGACATAAAATATATTTACGATAATGCCTCTGCAATTACATTTCTATATTATCACACTATTCCATAAAATAATGAATATCTCATTGTCGAAGCAGAATCTCTGTACTATGATTTTATGTTCTTTGTAAGCTATTAGTCTACATGTACTATAATAAAAAATAGAAAATAACCAACTCTATTTACATGTATACGTACTTTATCTCAAAAAGCATTTTATATTGAGATTAAACATTCAGAAGCATTGATTCTTGTCGGGACATATGGAACATAAATTTCAATTCGCAGTCTGTCAGTCTACGTGGACGGATGCACAAACACAACGTTTCGAGCTCCGTCCAGGGAAACTATCGACTTTGTCAAGATTTGAAGTTAGACGGGTGACTTTTCGTTTTACGCATTCCCTCATGAATGTTTTGTATTGGAATTTATAGCAGCGACAAAAAATATACTTCCGGTCATGCCTCTGCAATTAGATTTCTTTTTTATCACATTATTCATTAAAACAATGAGGTTCTGATTGTAGAAGTAGAAGACATATTTTCTCTGCACTGCACTTCTGTATGGCTTCTAAGGTATAAGTTTATTATTTGGGATAATAAAAAAGAGGATATAATCAACTCTATTCAGTTTCGCACGCATAATTTTTTTCAAAAAGTATATCAGTCGAAATTATATTATAATACAGAAGCATTGATTCTCATCGCGACATATGGACATAAATGTCAATACGCAATCGGACAGTCTACGTGGACGGAGCCACAAACATAGCGTTCTGAGCTATGTCCACGTAGACTACCGGCTATGACAAGATTTGAGGTTAGGTCTACGACTTTTCGATTTACGCATTCCCTCATAAATGATGACACCGATGGCGCTCCGAGCTTATTCTTATTTTCAGGTTAATATGTTCCAGCTGGTAAAACAGTAAGTTAACCTACAAAAGTTTTTTTTTGTACTATGGCATCCCCTTAACTATAGTAGAGAAAGCTTGTAAGTTTCTTCGCATGTTAAATGAAACAAAAAGATTGAGTCAAGTACTAGAAAAGCGGAAAGTATTAACTGGTAGAAAACATGTTCATGATTTTAAAGTTTAAGGTTATTATGGCCTTTTCTATTTTTGAATTATATCTAACTTGATTTCCAATAATCAGTTAAAAAAATAACAAATCCATAATTTTCTGAATAATTTATCTTTACTGACCGACATATCGCCGCCGTAGAATGGATGAATAACGAATGTCTCATTGCCTAAGTGAATAACTCCACTGACACCATTACAAGTGTGAAATGCAGCACTAGCTCCTGGATAATCTTTTACTGTGCCGTGGTAATAACAATGTTCTATTTCCTAAAATACAAAATTTACTTTATGATGTTGCACTTAATAATTTATGTCGTATTATATCTAGTATCTTTATTTGATGTTTTGCTTACTTGCTTTGAGACTTGTTCAACTCCATTAGCTAGATAATCTTTTTGAACTAGATTTGGAGCTAAAAGTTGTCTGTAACAGAAAACATAAATGAACATATAATAGATAAGTCTCTTCTAAACTATACTTTGCAAATTATAGTGCATCAAGCACAGTTTCTACTATATAGATCGCGTGGTTCGGGAGGCGAGTATCAACGCGTGAATTTTATAACCAGTTTCGTCCGTACATTATCGTATTGAAAAATAAGTAAGAATCAAAAAAAATATTTTCACAATTCGTACTCTTATGTAAATATGGTAGATTAAATAGTAAAAAATTGCAAATCTTAAAATATTTATATTCGTAAATCTTAAAGTTTTGAATTTATAGACCGATTCTCTTAAAATTCAGGATCGGATAGGATGCAGGCCTCTACTTTCAAAGATCAGTTTGTTTATTTATAAAATTCAATATAGCAAACTTAAAATGGCGGCTTTATTTGAAAAATATTTCAAGTTTCTTGATGCGTATTTTAAGTTTTGACAATATTAATTAGCAATAACATAGCATAAAACACATTCCTAATTTCAAATAATACAAGATGTTCTTATATTTTAGTTGTTCTATGATGAAAGAGTTAAAAAGTACATCAACATTCATAATTTTAACTAATATAGTTATAAATGACGTTGTAAAAGGTTTTTTTTTTGGAACAACACCGGTAAAAAAAACAAGTGGTCTATATTTTTAACCATCTATCTTAATGTCTTTTGACGAGCTAAATCCGAATCTGAAGTCGGTTTCGCTCGAATATCCTAAAAATTTTAAGTAAATCGCAAAAAACAGCGAAAAATCATGTTAGTGGGTACGAAAAAAATCTACAAAATCTTTCTGACCTTGATCAAGTGTGTTTATTATTTTAATACGCTGAATTCGAATCTGAAATCGATTTACCTACATTACCTTCACTT
The DNA here is from genome assembly GCA_900490025.1 of Megastigmus dorsalis. Lineage (NCBI taxonomy): Eukaryota > Metazoa > Arthropoda > Insecta > Hymenoptera > Megastigmidae > Megastigmus > Megastigmus dorsalis. The sequence continues at coordinate 5,680 of UELU01126612.1, forward strand.
TCACGAAATTCGCAAAAAAGTTTCTGAAAATGGCTAAAAGTCATATCAATGAGCGTGAGAAACTTTGAAAAAAATTTTCTGCATTTGATCGATTGTACTTCTCGTATATTTTGAGATGTATGACGAGACAAATTCGAATCTGAAGTCTGTTAAGACCCATAATCCAAAAATTTGGCAACTAATAGGAGTTGAATGATCTCATGCGAGACTTATAATTAGCCAAAGATGGAACTGAATATCTAGCAGAAACCTTGAAGAAGATAAATGTATTGAGAAACGGAACCAAAACTAATGTTTATTTTGATAGAGAAAAAGAGTTTCGGAAATTCTTCGCCAAAGATAAAAAGAATTCATTGGTATTCAGTTCAGATGTAAAAGGGATAGTTGATGATTTAAAATCAAATATTTATAAGGACGAAGATTAGAGTCTCTTTATTGATTCGTCGAAGCGAACTCTCAAAGCTGTTAAGCTTGAAGAGACTTGAAAGAATTTGCATATATTGTCGGAGAAAATAAACTACTCGGAACACCAATGGAAAGTTTGCGATGATCTAAAAATTTCAACCAAGAAATTTTCTAAATTCCGACTCGGGAAAAACTTTCGTCAGGAGCATTTTTCCATGCATTTAGCGCGATTTATAATGGAGTGAGGTAGTCGTGAAAAAATATTTTTACTGAAACCAATTTTTACAAATTTGCTCTTTTTTCCCAAGTCCCTATTTGCGTGTTTTAAGTCCCCATTCGTACACTTAAAAATTGTTATTAGAACAAAATACTATTAAAATCAAAATTCTAATTGAAAATTTTTTTTGAACTTTATGTAATGCAGAATTTTTTTTTTAACGGCGTGCGCGAAACTCGCCTTCTCATGCTTGTTCTGCGTGTGCGAAGTTCATGTTTCGAGCACTCTATTGACAAGCGTGTGCGAAGTATGCGTATGCGCAGATCATTATACTTCGCGCACGCTCCTCTTACGTAGCGTGCTCGAAAAATGCGCATGTGCAGATCGGTTTACTTCGCGCACGCAAAAACTGGAGAGAAGCTCGCTTCGCTCGGGCGACAAACTTCACACTCATCGAGAATACACCCAGTGGTAAAAAAACTAATTTCAACGAGATTCGCTCATGCCGTTAAAAAAAAATAAAGTTCGATACATGAGAGCGAAGCGGGTGATCCTAGCACGGATGTTTTTTACAAACCACATCCATGCCAGTATCACCCGCTTCGCACACTTGTATCGAAATGTAGCACTCTAACCTAAAAATCGCGACTTCGTTGCTTGTTTTTGGCATCTCGTACTATAAAATACGGTATGAAACTGGTACGTAAAGGCTTTTTTACTTCACTCGTTACAACTCTCGCCTTCGGCTCGGACCGTAATTCTCTCGTTTCGTAAATAAAGCCTTTCCGTAGCCGTTGTACAATGTACCATTCTGCGTTTCTCGTGTTCAATAATATGATTTTTTTCCTTAGTAGATATTAAATTTTTACTTTTAAAATGTACAAAATTTTTAATATGCCCTTTTGAAAAGAGTAAATCTGCTTATTTGCTCTTTTTGAAATTCGGGATTAAAATTGCTACTTTTAGAAAGTAGAAATACTTTAATTTACTCTTTTGAAAAGAGTAAATATGCTTATTTACTCTTTCGGAATTTCGGGATTAAAACTGATACTTTTAGAAAGTAGAAATTTATTAATTTACTCTTTTGAAATGGGGGAAAACCATTTTATCCTTTTCAAAAGAGTAAAATGTCAATTTTACTCTTTTCAAAAGAGCGATTCTAGTTTTTTCTACTTTATAAAGAGTAAAAATGTCATTTTACTCTTTTGAAAAGGGAGAATCACAAAATTTCTACTTTTTTGCGCCAATTTTTACTCTTTAGGATTTAGAGTGTAGGTAAAATAATTCTCTAAATATTGTTGATCTCCTAGTTGCTGAGACTTCGAAATGCATACAATTTTTGAGCCTAACAGGTCGCAAAAAATAAGATGTAACTAAGAAAGTATATATATATATATATATATCTCTGTCCATATCGGTGGTTTCCGGGACGAAAAGTCCCGGAAATCACCATTACGTACCAAAATTGGATGATTCCGGGCTGTCCCGGAACACGTATGTATGTATTGGTGGATTCCGGGACTATTAAGGTGCCTATCACACATGTAGAAATATTATTTTTCTTAGTAACTTTTGATGCGTTCATGTAAAAGTAACATCATTGGGGTCGGGGGTTGTGGGGTATTAGGTTATTATACAATTTAGAAAATTTGAAACAAAACATAATCTACCGTTGTGTGAAATTCTTCAAAAATAAGAGGAGATACAAATTTCATGCTAATGAATGTTCTAATGTTAAATTTGTATATTCTGTCGCGGTCGCACTCATTGAAAACGGGGTAACTTGAGAAAAAAATACTCAAAAACTCCAAATATACAATATATATATTCAACGAGTGCGACCGCGACAGAAGATACAAATTTTCATATGAAATTATACTAGATAGCACATTGGAGGTGCGTCGCATGTTACAAAAATCATAAAGTTTTCAGGCAAAATTTGGTGTGTTAAATAAAGCAAAAATAGTGAAAAATCTTGGAGATTGCTTTATCTTAAAAATTGTCAGTTCGAGGTCAATTTATTAAGATATTATGAGCATGAAAAAAATGGTAAAAAATATCCTGGAAGCATCCTAGAGCTTGGAAATTGCCATTTCAACGTTAAATTCTTCTTTTCGTAATCAGCGCATCACAAAAATTGGTATACTAACTTTCAGGCTGAAATAGAAAAAAAACGATTTGACTTTTCAATGGCGATTTTTAAAATCATTTATTACAAATGTTTTTCACATTTTATAGAACCTATCAGTGACAAGGTTCGAACGTCAGGAAATACTTTTTGTATTCCTTGACGCTTACTACGTAGTTATTAAGGGGGGATCCTGCTTTAGACGGCTCAAAAAATCGTTTTTTTTTGCTTATATCTATTCCTTATGTATTCAAGAATATGTAAAAAAATTTTTAGAGCCCAATTCGAAATATTTTCAAAGATACAGCGCTAAACGTAGAGAAGCGTCGAACAGGCATACGAGCGCTCGGGCAGCTGCAGCTACTCCATCGAGCGCGCGCTTGTCCCCTCGGTCAAATTGCTCCGAAATATAATAGGGTCTATATATTATACCTGAAAAAGGTTCAACGGTCGTTCAAAAGAATATTTTGAATCTTTAAAGTGGCGTGTTAACCTATAGTATATGTATTATAATGATATATTCACTGTCTATACCTCTGATTCTACGCAGCTGCATGTAGCGTGTATAGTTAGTTTTGCTCCGAGTTTTGTCGTGTGCACATCGTGTATATCACTATAGAATCATGCAAAGTTATCCAAAAGGTGAAAAAGCGCCGAATGATCGGTCTTCAAGACCACCGAAACGTAAGTTTCACGGAAATCGGTTTACAACTGGAGACGAGGATACGGATCCTAATACCGGTAGTAGTGCAAAAAAACTGTCGACAGCTGATGTGGATAATATAACTGTGCATCCCGGTCACTGTTATTGAATCCTTGAATTTTGATCTGCATTTTCCGCTATTTCAGAAGTTGTAATATGCAGATCTTCCAAACAAAATATAACATTTGCAGAGAGTGGACACCGTGGCTTGGGATTCAAGTTAGTGTTATCGTGTATGTGTGGTAGACGAAAGATTAATTCAGGACCGTTGATCAATACTGGTTATGAAATAAATAGAAGGATTGTGTTCGTAATGAGGCTTCTAGGTGTTGGGCGAGAAGGTATAAATGTCTTTTGTGCACTCATGGACATATGCCAAGGACTAGCTAAATCAACGTATTATAAAATAGTCGAGCATGTACATGAATCATCAAAAGCAACGTTTGATAGTGTTTGTCAGAAAGCGGCGAAAGAAGAGCAAGAAAAAAATGTAGAAAAAGGAAGACCTAAAGATAAACTAAAAGTGTCGGGAGATGGGTCCTGGGAGAAACGAGGCTACACTTCACTTTTTGACCTGACAACTCTTATAGCGTATTACACTGGTAAAGTAATAGATTTAATTGTAAAGAGTGCCTACTGCCACCAATGTACTGTCAATAAAAAGAACTTAGATTGAATTTGAATTTGAAGAATGGTATGAGGAACATGAAGAAACATGCTCCTCAAATCATGACGGCTCAGCGGGAAAGATGGAGGTTGATTCAATCGTAGAAATGTTTTTGAGGTCTGTTGAAAAGTTCAAGGTGATGTATACAGATTATATTGGTGACGGAGACTCGAAAACTTTCTCTGGTGTTCAAAAAGTCGACCCGTACGGTGAAAAATTTCCTGTTACCAAGAGTGAATGCGTGGGACATGTGCAAAAGCGCATGGGCACTCGACTCCGAAATAAAAGAAAGGAAGAAAAGCTTGGAGGTAAGAATCGGTTGACAGAAAGTCTCATTAAAAAGTTAACTATTTACTATGGGCAGGCCATCAGAAGAAATATTAACTCAACTAA
>UELU01126613.1:0-46317 GCA_900490025.1 Megastigmus dorsalis
TATATATATAGGTGTAAGTCGACGAGTTTAGCATTTGTCGCGTTGTTTCTTTTTCCAGGCCTTTATTACGGGGTGAGTATCTGCCTGGTGTCGTTCGCCTCGGGGATGGCGGTAGTCACGTTGAATCTGCATCATCGGGGAGTAAGGGGCACGAGGGTACCGCCGAGCGTCAAGTCCCTCGTACTCGACAAGCTTGCCAAAATCGTTTTTCTCAACTTCCAGGAGGTAGAGTATTCTATAATATATGTATACGTGGACGTATGAGTTTAACAGACGAGCCGAGCGAATTAACTAGGCGAGAAGATTTCGAGTACGTTAACAGCAGCTGATGCGGATACAATGGAGCGCGAGTGGCTGTGTTTATAAAGAGATGGCCTCTGGCTCAGTGATTTTCATCGATGGGGATGGGATTGGGTTTTCGGAGACGGCACGCCAAATCGTTAAATTACATCCGAGATAATTTTAATATAATACTGTTCGTACCCTCGGTCGAGAGCAAATAAAACATTGAGGAAACAGCTGCAATTTGAATGTTTGGGAATCTTAAATTGGTATATCTCCAGGATGACAGATGAGTTTTCTACTAGGTACCATCAAAATCGTGCCAAAAAATTTTGTTAACATTGTAATTTAAGATAGACCGATTACGCAATAGATAAAAAATGATCTGGTTAGATCTCAAGAGCAGGATATTTTAATTTGGTGCGCCTGCATTTTGTCGCTGATTGAGATTGGAATATATTGGGAAACTAACCATTCGATAGAGAATCGAAATCGGAAAGGAAAAACATCTTGGCTGCAAGATTTTCGGATAGAGCGAGTTACATATACTTTAACCACGAAACTCGCTATCCGGTAGTAAATCTTGGAAATGCAACTATACGTTTATCCTTAATACTTAAATGACGTAAGCCGCAGCACAGAGATACAGATCCGTGACATCTTAAGAAAGTTCGCTTATTAGCCATACAGAAGTAGATTTAACGATTTTAGTCCCGCGTGCAGAATACGACTAAACACACGGAATTGCCGCATAGTTAAACTTATTGACTTGAATTTATTGACTTGCATTTGCATTAAATCCATTTAGTGGCCGACCATCATTTCGGAACATCCGTCTGCAATTGCCTCTATTCGCTGATGTACACAGTTATGGCACGGGTGAATGCATCCCCGAGTGTGGTTGGATATATGTATATTGCCGACTCCCAACGGCTATGCCTGATGCCTGTATACGAATTTAAGAACTATTATTTTTCCAAGATCGTTCGAATACCGCCGTTTTGAATATATTTACCGCGTGTTATACTTTTTGAATAAGATATGCATATATCTTTGGTCTTGAACACTTCAATCAGCTGGAATAAGATTAAAGTCAATTCGAAGTGTGCGAAACGGATAAATTTTTGCACTCGAACGCCGAATCCACTTCCATAATTTCGAAATTTGTATTTTATTCGCAGCTGCTCATTGAGTCAAAATTTTAGTACAATATGTGAGTTCGTAAAAAATAGTTCAACATAAAAAAAAAGTCAACCGCAGTGATACGATTATAAAATGTAAATAATCACAAATATCCATCTGTCCTGAATCGCTCTGGTAAAATTTATATACGCGAGCCGACGTAGTAAATTCAAAATCTGAAAAATAAACCGATAAAACGCAAGCGGGAAACAATTCTTCGTTTCAAGGCATAAAAAAGATTTTCGCGAACGCTCCTCAATTTACACACGCCGCACGCGCTTACCCTCCGCGAATGACTTTGCGAACGTCGCTCAGTGATTTTATCGTTATGCCGAAGAAATCTTGCAAATTACCATACTTTATTATCTCGGTTAGATTTTTACGATAAAGAATATAGCCATTGTAGCCCCCGCGGCGTAACGTATAGGTATATGTGTGTGTGTATATATATATAAGCCCGTGATGGACCCTTTGCCGGCCTATAGGTGCGCAGCGATTCTATAAAACTTAGAATTTCTTTGGCCCTTCAGCCTTCCTCTCTCTTATCTATTTTTTCTTCTTCTTTTTTCCCGTCCGCTCATAAAAGCAGGAAATTATTTTATGAGATTTTTATAAGCTAGTGTCCCGTGGCGGGTAACGCATTTTTAAGCTCCTCGAGAGTCGCGCCTGCGCATCGTCTTCGCAAGCGTTTGTTGACCGAACCGTTGAGGAAATCTAACAGCTTTTAACTCCTGCCATCGGGCACTTGAACTGCTGGATTCGAGTGTAGTTGAAACGCGTAATTGTGAAAATCGTGTGTGTGTTTCTCCTGATTATTGGTATCGATCCATTCGAATCGAGACGTCGCAATGATGAAATATATAACATCGGGACGAAGAAATAACTGTATACCTATATATGCATTAGAATAAGCGAGGAAATGCGAGATGAAGATACGTACCAAGTATATATTATACACGGTTAAAGAATGGCCGTATAGATGTGGAATAAAGATGTCGAAGCTGTTCAGAATGTATATGCAAGCATCTGCGAGTGTTATTGCGCCCGAATAAGGGCTAAGGGCTAATTGTATACATAAAAGATAAGCGCCCGTGGTGCCATTCGAGTTTACGCGCGCTACGAGACCTAATATGTATACATGTATATGCAGGTGCGCAACGCTGCAGAATAAGGCAAACCAGAATTATAAAAGCTCTGCAAGGGAAAAAAACTGAAACGTTCGATAAAAGATAATAAGGCATATCTATGGTATCCTGAAATTCGCTTCGACGAGGGGAATACGATGCGCGAACTGTTAATTTGCCTTACCTAATCTACACGTGGAAAACAATTGGAGCTCGCGATGCGCAAAGAGCACCCGGTGGGTTATTAATCAAGCGCGCTCCATGAGAATGTCGATAAAACACGCGGATATCGAGAGCTGGCCGAGAATTCCGCGATTTATCGCGTCGAGGGCATTCAATCGGCGCCCGGTCAATGATGCGATATATATAATACCTTATATGCCCTACTATTATACACGCGCCTATATACCCTCTATATCCACATTTATGTGGTGTAATTGTTTCCTCGATAATTATAGTATGTATTCTGCCGGGGGAATCGAGATATTATGCTCCTGTTGTATATAAGGAGCTGCAGCTGTTTGTCCAGCCATTTAATAATACCGACTATTTTCTTTGATTCATCATTTATTTTTTAATAGTTGATGTTGAATTTCTATACAATAGTGTTTATTTGACGGAATTCGAAAGATTGGCGAATAGATTGATCCCTGCAAACATTAAATTGCCCGCAGTGGTGCGATTAAAATAATTTTGATGAAATTCGTAGGAGCTCCCGGAGTCCGTGAGAAGAAGAAATTGTCCGCTGCACAGCTGCAAAACCGAAGCTCCGTCGCATCAGCAACAGCCACAGCCACAGCAGCAGCAACAACAGCCGCAACAGCCAACGCAGCATGTGTCGCCCAAGTACGTCGACAGAAGACACACGAGCGATCGCAACAGTCCGATCTTAGGTAATTCGCTCCCTCTCTTCATATATTTATTGTACCTTCTGTACCTTTAGACATTATTGCCAATCTGACAAAATTGCTGCGCTTTGGTTGCAGAGCCCGGTAAAGACAGTGCGATAGAGTCGCAGTGGACGAAGGTGATAGGCCGGGTGCAGGCGACGATCGAGAAGAACGAGAGGCGACTGCTCGACCAGGACAATCGGGAGAGGACGGAGCTCGAGTGGAAGCAAGTGGCGCTGGTCAGCGATCGAGCGCTGCTCTGTATATTCTTCCTCACGACCGCCGTCAGTACGGCGGTGATACTCTGCGGCTCTCCGCCGTCCGACGGCAAGACCGCAATGAGCAGCTAAATTCGATGAGACCGAAGCTGACTTATATATATACGTGAGACGCACGACCTCGGATTCCCGCTGCTGCTGTTGTTGCTGCCGCTTTCTCGACATTCTTGCATGTATATGATGCTATAGCTTTTTCGGGCTCTTTCGCACATGGCTGATGCCGCGCATAAAGCTCGTTTCGTTCGACTTTCTTTTCGTTCTTCGTTCTGTGGAAATGGAACTGTTTTTCCGCGCTTGTGCTTTGAGAAGAGCCTGAAAAAACAGAGATATTGAGATACGAGGCACAACCGGCAGGAATCCATGTCGATAATCGGGCAAAGCCCTTTGAGGATAAGCTGACAGTTTTATAAATGATTGATTTTTAACAATGAAAATTTTCTCGTTTGATTGTTACAATGTACATTGCAAACGATGTGAATTGACTCTTATTTCAAAGCTAATGTTACACTGTGGAAATGTTGCGTATACAAATAATGTGTATTTTTCATTTTTTAAATCAATCGTTTATGACACAGTTGGTAAAAAAATAAAACGTTAACAAAAGTATGAACTGTGAGATATTGGATCTTAAAAACAAGCAAATTTATTTTAAGTTTGCAGCTTAAATGGGATAATTCATCTGTACATTTCCTTCAAAATGTATTCTTTTTCTATTAAAGCTAAATAGCTAAGAATAGAGATAAGTTATAATTAACTTTTCAAGGATAAATGAGAACTTTGATTGTTTCATTGATTATTTGTAAATTTGCTTGTTTTCTAGACTCAATATCGATTAGTCTTTTAATAATGGATATGATTCTTTTTCAAAAGTCAATAAAGAATGTTCTACGATGAATATCTAGAATAATTCTAATAGGAAGGAACGTAATTAAGTTAACTGAATTTTCAATTTTGCTAAAATGTTTGGTCCCTTTATTACCCATATTGATTCATTAAAATTGTTAATAGTATAATGAATTCTAATATATATATATATATATACATAAAACTAAATAACTATTAAGTACAGAAGCAGCCATTCATAAACTGTGTATTATTAATTCTAACGATTTTTTACTTTGTGGCAAGACATGATCTATCTTTAATTCTCTCTCTTAATATTATCACACAACAAAGTTTACCCAGTTATAAAATAATTTTATACACATATTATTTGAATATGATACTGATTGCACGGATTCATTATAATAAAATCACTTTTTTTTATCTCTTTCCTTATATCTGAATCTCATTATTTATGAATGGATCATTAAGTTGTCTATCAATTTGTTTTTTTCAACAACAAAATAGATTTAAATAAAATTAATATAGTAACATCCCATTGTTAATAATAATCAGGTACTGGTGCACAAGCAATCTTAACAAAATCTTCATATTTCACTTGTCCATTGAGGGAAACATTGGCTTCTCGAAAAATTTGTTCCACTGTAAATTGATAATTATTATGTAGACAACTTTGTAAAATTGTTCTTGAATTAAATTTCATGAAAGTAACATTTTAACAACTGAATGCCTACCTTCTTTATTACTCAATTGTTCTCCCCATCGTAATAACATATGTCCTAATTGTCGAGCAGGAATGGTTCCTGTTCTAGAAGTATCTGCAGCTCTAAAAGCTTCTATAACTTCTTTTGGTAAATCTTCTGCTCTAGTTTGAAGGTGCATAGCTTCCAAAAAATCAGCAAAAGACATTTTTCCTCCTTTTAAGATAAAAAAAAATTTCAATTTAAATAAAGTTTTATATTTATCTCTCTTAAACTATATTTTAAAATACCTTTGTCTTTTAAATATTTGTTTAATTCTGCTATTGTAGGACTAAGTCCTAATGATCGCATAATAATTGTTAATTCATCTAAAGTATGTATTTGTCCACTTCGAGCATACAAGTAAAAACATTCTCTGAATTCTGAAATACAAAAGTAAAGTCATTCTCTTCAGTTAAGGTCCATCGCTCAAGTAGGTTATGAAAAGAACACATAAAATTTCAGTTAGAAATTCCATAAAAAACATTTTTAATATTATTTATATAAGTACATACCATCAATGTCTTCTTCACGAAAATAACGAGCCTACAATGATAACATTATTTTTTAAATTAGATAAAAAATTTGTTTCGTTAACAATTACTCCTTAACGCACATAATTTATTAAACAGAAATATGAACATACCATGTCGATCTCCCGCCTTGGTAAAATGTAAACGTTTGCCTTAAACTTTCTGTGTATTCAGGTAAAGGAAAAGTAAATTTGACACTTGTTGGCAAGCACAATATTTACGGTCAACTCAAAAGTAATCTGAACATTCTAAACACGACAAAGACAAACTCCTCGTTCTGATTGTTCTGTCATATCACATATGTATCTACAATGCACCTAGCGCTACAACGGTGAAAGTAAATAGCTGAGAAGTCTGCCAACAGCCAAAGTGCCAACTGCCAACACTGCCAACCAACATTTTACACTGCAAGTCCTATCAGCTGCCAACAGTCCTAACTGTAAATGCGGCTATCTGATTGGCTCAGCTGGGTCTACGATGCATAATTTAAAAACTCAGGCTTTTCGACATCTTTCAATCTTATGCAAGATTGAAAAAATGCTTAAATAACGAATCTTAAAATTATAAAAGATAATGAATATTATATCCAATAATTCTATATATATCTGTTTTAAAAAATCAGGAGAAAATTCACCTGATTTTTCTCCTGATGAACACTTCGTTTTTAATAATTAAAAAAAGGTTTAAAATTCGAATTACGTAAGATCTAACGTGTCATATATGTTTTGCCATCCGGATGATAACACCTAAAGAGGTAGCCTAAGCGAAGTTATTTAAATTTTAGCGTTTTTTTAATTAGTTAAAAAATTGTTACATCACTTACTTTGCCAAATGGGGTAAAATGAACTGGAAACCGAGAAAATTAACAATATACTTTTATCATAAATATTTTTACCTAATTTGAAATAATTTTTGTAAAAAAACTTTGTTATTTAAAAAATTTTCAATTTACTTACCTAAAAAAAGTTAAGAACTATTATAGCCATTTGGCTAAAAAATAAACTGTTACTTATTTTGATATTTTGTAGCTGATTTTCGTATCAGAAAATAATTACTTATAAAAGACTTTAATATTATAAATAAACTTGTTTACTTAAGTTTTTCAAACATTTCAATTTCTACGGAATTTATACTTATCTATAGTACTTTTTAATCACTACAAAATCAAAGTGTCCAAATATTTTACATTCATTCCTAAATTTAGGTATATAGATTTAAATATGGAAAACTTTATTTTAGAAATTTTATCCATTTTCCTCTCAACTTGCAATCTCCCGACTTCGAATGCGAAAGCAAAAAAAACGGAATAAGAAATCGTCTACAGATACATACTATTATAAGTATATCCATTACGATAGCAAGGTATAGCGAGATTAGAGCTGTATGCACCGCTAGTACACACGAAAAGCGGCGAGGTAATAGAGGAAGAAAAGGAAAAAAAAATAAACTGCGCGGTGCAGGATGCGTACGTATAAGTAGACGTCGTCGAGTCTAGTTCGGGCGACGCGCGGCGGCGCCTCTCATTTAAGTTGTGTGTGTGCGCTCAGTGCATGTGCTGATTGTGCGGCTGTGCGAGGCGGCACGCGCACTGGCTGCATATACCTATATATCCATATTTCGGGGCACACTCCGGGGCAGCCGGAGGTGTTGTAGACGGAGAGAGCGAGGTGTAGAGAGGCATGGCATCCTCGGACGAGGGTAACCTCGGCGACTTCGTCCACCACCATGCCAAGGACGTGCTGTGGGTGCCGCTTTCGCTCACTCTCGTCGAGTATCCCAAAGGTGAGTTATCTATGCGTGTCGCTTAGAAATTCGTCGGGTTTGAGGGAGCTGCTGTGGGGGGGAACTTATTTCGGACTTGTGGACGCCGCGCGAGCTTGCCGACGTCCGCCATTGGACGTCTGACGTGGCTGCCTGTACTTATGGATATATCTTTATTTTTTTTTTATTTCCTTTCCTTCGATTTTTGGTAATCGTTCTTTTTTTGACAGATGCCGGTTTTTCTAGCGGATTCGACTCGAGCTTCGAATGAGAGACTGGGAGACTTTTTACTTGTCAATTACTGGGGTTGTTTTGTATTCTATCGTATGGGGTTTGATTTTAATGATTTTTTTTATCCACGAGAGGAGCTTTATGCGTTTTCTCTCTTCTGCTCCAAGTTCTTGAGCATTTGTTTTTTTTAGCATTTGTTGTGATTGCATAATCTGCCGATTTTTTTCGTACGCGTTCATACGAGTTGATTGGCCTCATACAATACAAACAAAAGAAAATTTAAAAGATTTATTTTAAAGAGATTAAGAATTGTAATGTGAATTTAATAATTCAATGATTAGAACTTAGTTTAAACTGGAATTGATAAAATTAATTTTTGAAATGCAGTAAAATAATGATTTACTTACTGATATGCTTAAATTAATCACATGAAGAATTTTTTTTTCACGTGTGATTAATGAAATATAAGTATTATAATTAAATTAGAAAATGTTTTCTACTGCTATTTAATGAGTAACTTGTTTATGCTTTTCAGGAGATATCTTTGGAATGCTATTAGCTTTCATTAGTCTGCTGCCATTCGCTGTGTTTACTGGATTTATTACACTGATTCTTTTTAGGCGGGATTTACATACAGTAAGACTTTTTTCAATCATCTTATTAATTATAGCCATTTTATTTTAATAAGAATTTTTGTTAACTGGAATCTAATTTTAGATTGCATTCCTTGGTGGTGTTGCTAGCAATGAAGTTGTAAATTTTTTATTAAAGCATACTATTCAAGAAGCAAGACCTATGAGAAGAGATGTCTTATATTCTGAATATGGTATGCCGTCTACACATTCACAGTTCATGTGGTTTTTTGCTTCCTATATGACGTTATTTGTACTAATTAGGTAAAGTATACTACAGAAACATAAACATTTTCTTTCTATTTTATTCACACTAGAGTATTCATTATCTTTTATCTCTTTTCTTTGCTAACTGTAATACAATTTTTTTTAGATTACATCAAAGTAGCAATAGCACGGTATCTGAAAGATTCTGGCGAGTACTTATAATAGCATTATGTATTGCTTCTGCTGGATTAGTAACTTATAGTAGAATTTATCTGCAATACCATACTCACTCTCAAGTACTGTGTGGAACAATTATTGGTATCATTCTAGGCGTTATTTGGTTCATCATTGTACATCTAGTTTTAACTCCATTTTTCCCTGTGATCGTGTCATGGTATGCTTATACATTAAATTCTATTAAAAATACAAACATTGAGAAATAAGAAAAATTTTGTGCAATTTTAAGTTTAATGAACAAATTTAAAAATATTAAGCACGTACAATCTTGACTTGAAAAGAATTTATATATTTATTCAGTTGAATAATTAGATTAGTCAATAAGTAATTTTATTGCTCAAAATAAATTGGTTTTATATTACAATTTGTATTTCAAATTTAAAAACTGCATGTCAATCTTTGATATTTAATCACATCAGACTTTTATTCTGACTCAATATTTTGAAATTTAAAAACACTAATATTTCATAATACTATAACAATTTGTATTAATTTCAGGAAGTTATCCGAGTATTTACTTCTTCGTGATACAACACTTATACCAAATGTCCTATGGTTCGAGTATACAAATGTACGAACAGAAGCAAGAGCCCGTTCCAGAAAACTTGTTTCTATGAAATCCCAATGACGGATCTTGGTAGGCCAATGGACTGAAAGCAAGTGAATTTTGTTAGAATTCATTATCTTGCTGAAATCTGTTTAAAAAAGTCATTTTAGTTTATATATGATGGTAGAACCATAACAGACACTAATTGACTGCTATGAATGGAAATGATTAATTGTGCGTGATTCTTTGTAGGCTCAATCAACAAAGCTAATTTGCTTTGTTAAAAACATAGATGGGAAAATTTAAAATCAATACTAAATTCAAGGATAACAGGGTTGCATGAATGCAAAAATATAAATTGTTCAAAGCACAAGTCTGGTTACTTTTTTTACAAATTAACCAAACTATAAGTATAGACTTTTTGAATTTTTAAAGCAATTTCTAATATTGGGGTATCTATTACTCGTATAAGAGTGAGTAGTTATAATGGGAAAATATAATCTACACGTGTTTCCAATGGCCTAAATAGTTACTTATAATAAGACGTATGAGCATAAATATTTGTAAGAGTAACTTTTACAAGTGATATTCAAATGATTTTTTACACAAATGATATACGTTGATATTACGGATATACATAGTTGAACTTTAATTCTACTAATATAAATATTTAGTAGCACAACAAAATTAAAAGTGATTTTTTATATAAAATACAAGTATGGATATTCAACAATGCATGATTGACGTTATAGTAAACAAGTGTTTCTAAAATATGGTAAACATTTTTATATGACTATCTTCAGAGTGTGAGCGTTATAACGCGTTGTAAATATAGTTTTGCTCTACCATATTTTGAAATCATTTTCAAGTTTTTAAGCAATCATATATAACTTGTATAAAATCTAAATTTAATGAAATGTCAAATTAAATATTGTAAAGTTTTATTATTGTTTTGTAAAAAGACGTTAATAAATTTATTATAAAAAACGATTATTTACATGCGGAAATAGGAGAATAATAAAAGTATTATACAATATAACCTGAAGACATGACAATTGTTTCTAAAATTCCTACTTCACTAAACAAGTATGCAAATAATTAAATATAGGTATATAGAAGTCGCATATACTAAGTATTTTAAATAATTTGCATTTGTTCAACCTGCAAAGTCATCATTTTATACTTCAAGTTTGTTTTTGTATTAATGATGCATTATTTAAGTATTGACACAATATTAAATGCAATACAATTAATTATATAATAGATAACGGTTTACTGTACACATGGTAACAATTAATTCTTTTAAGCATAATTGTACAATTTAGGTAAATCTTTTCATTTATAATAAATATGAAACGTAAGTTTTCGGTCCTTGAAGAAATAAGAGTTATAATAATTTTTTATTTAATCTTAATATTTCTATCACACTGACCTGCTCATTATATTGATAAACTCAAAACATATTCTGTTCTGATGAAAAAATCATTAAAATAGAGTTCTAAAAAGTCGTATACATTAAAAAGGTATATTTAATTTCCGTTTCATTTTTTAAGTAGAAAGGATTGAAATTTAATTAGAAAATTGTAATTTTATATTAATTGCTTGAACAATAAAATAAACAAATTTCTGTACAAATATTCGAAAAAGAATATTTTAGAACTATTTCCGTTATAAATAAGAAAAATAATATCTTAGAAAAATTAGATATTTTTGTTACAGTATAATGAAATAAGGTCTAAGATTTTAATAAATAAAACATTTAACGATGAAACATTTGTTTGTTTGATAAAAATTGCGCACTTCAAAAATAAACAGAACTATTGCAATACATTTTGTAGCATTATGAAAAATATACTTCAATAGCAGGAATCTAATCATTCTAATTTGTTTATTGAATCATTTTGGTAAAAAAAATACTTAAACCCTATATGTATTTACTATAAATTTAGCAAAAGAAGAATTTCCTTATTTCTAATGCTAGTAAGCTTATTTATACATATTAATTATCACAAAAACAATACAAATTCATTTATCCGTCGCTAAAAATACACGCAGTGTTTAATCTTCATTCCAATAAAAATTAAATCACTGATTTTATTCGATACAAACAAATTAATCTATAGCAATTAAGCATTTACCTAATATTTCTCGTCTTTTTTACGGAACGTGAAATGATGTAAGCGTGTATATGTCCTCAAACAAATGCACTAAGCGTGAATACATGTCCTCTAACACATACGACGTATAAATCGAAAAATTCTTCATCGACGCATATGCTTTCGAAACACAACAATGCACAGCATTATTGAGATTAACGAGAGGAAAATAGGACTAAAGAATATTCCTCTGGTAGCACAATATACTGTAGTCACACACACACATGGCTCGTTCGGAAAATCAAGACTCATTGATCTTCCTAACTTGCAGATCGATCTTAACTAGATTTCCCTGACATATATCGGGATGAATCCGAGTGTCGCAGCCCTGGGTAGTGGAGGAGGTCGAATAAAGTCTGTCGCAGGTGACGGTGACGTCGCTGCATCTCTCCCGGTCGTACTTCTCGAAGGGCACGAGTCCCTTGACGGTGCGCCCAGACTGTGCGTTCATCACCACCTGGACACCGTAGTGGGCCGCTTTCGTCTCGTCTATCCTGTGCTGCGTGTCCTCGGAGCCGAGTCGCGTAAAGCAGAGACGCAAATGGCCTTGGAAAGTCATCACCCGCACTATGAAGAGCTGATCGTAACAGTCCAGAAGGATCTGCGAGACAGACTGCGTTATATATAGTCTTTTTCAATTTCTGTGTATGTATATATATATATTCGGTATAACTATAGTCAGGAGAAAAGACGAGTGTGCAGGTAAAGGCATAAGAAATGATAAGTACTTATATGCGTGATACTTACGGAGTAAACGCGACCGACGACATTGTTAGCCTTCTGGCAGATGCTGGGAACCTTGACGGACAATCCGATGGCCTTGAGCGGCTGCAAATTGTGAACGATCCTCAGGTGCGACTTTATGCCGACGACCGTTCCCTGCCAACTGCATCGGTTGCGGCCGAAGGGACAGGTCAGCGGCAAGTGGCAGCAGATCGACTCGTGCGCCAGTCTGTTCTCGCCGCCCAGCATCCTCTGGCAGCCCGATCTGTCGACATTTTCGAAAGAGGGAAAAATTTACAAAAGCGCTCGACGATTCGCGCGACCGAGCGACCCGAGCGACCCGAGCGCTCGATCGATGTATCAACGCTTACGCACTTTGAGTTCC
Source organism: Megastigmus dorsalis (assembly GCA_900490025.1). Classification (NCBI taxonomy): domain Eukaryota; kingdom Metazoa; phylum Arthropoda; class Insecta; order Hymenoptera; family Megastigmidae; genus Megastigmus; species Megastigmus dorsalis. The sequence goes on from UELU01126613.1 coordinate 12,752, forward strand.
TGCAGGGCAGCAAAAGTCCGTCGATGAACTTGTCGAGGGCGCGATTGCTCTCGAGCGGCAGACTCGACCTGCACAAGGCGCACCTGTCGAGTTTCGAAGCGCAGCCCCCGCAGACGATGTTCGCGCAGACGGGACAGGACTTGACCTGACTGCCCTGTATCGACTCGAAGCAGACGCAGCACTCGGTCTGCGCCGACAGGATCTTGCAGTTGCGACAGCTGTCGTACTTCACTCGGCACTCCTGCGGCTCGTCCTTGCTCGACTCGTTCTCCGTCCCGGCGACTACCGCGACCATTGGAGATTTCGCTGAAATGGTTATATGTAAATTTATACCGAATAAAGTAGCAGCTCTATATCTTGCGGGCACGATTTTGTCACTATATCTTTGTTTTCGCGATATCGAACCTTTTGTGATCCAAGAAATTGCGGTATGAATCTTTCTCGACCCTGCAGAGAAGACGAGCTGCTTTTTTGACCAGAAAAATTCAGACGACCCCCCTTTTCGGCCGATCGGCGAGGAACTTAAGAATTCACGACCCAAATCGCGATGTAAATAAGCATTATACTCGGTTGTTTGAATATATCGTACGATTAGTGTGCTTATATCATATAAACAGAGAAATTTTCTATTTTAAATTCATTCAACTTTAGTCATCCAATACGAAGTGCGATTAAGTATACATATATGTTAATAACACTGTTTACCTTCGACGACCTTTGAATTGTCTAGAACGACAGAAGTCAATCTAGGATGAGCTGATGCAGCATTAGAACCCGGGGCTCGAATCCCGACCTTCGTCGATGATCCCTTGAGAGGTGCACGCGAACCGGTGTCCGGCTGGTAAGCCAAATTCGTCGTCCCCGATCGTACCATGGATCTCAGCACCCGATCGCTCCTCGGCAGATTTCGCCGCATCATCGCGTACAGACTATCCGTGTCTAACTTTGTTCTTTATTCTTCTTCCTCTATCGAATCGCACACCTTTTGCACAACACACTTATGAATTTGATTATCAAAAAGCAGCTTCGAACTCGCGTGTACTCTATCCGGTATTCGTGGAGATTTAGCTGTGGACGTCGCGCGATGCCAACCACACGAACGACGCGAGAGAACTAAACAGCAACGAGCATCGTATTATAAAGGATACGTTATCGTAGTCTCGAGATACGCGTTTCGGCGAAGTATACGGCGCCCCGGTGTGGTCCTGCTCTCGATCATTTACTGACTCACTATATGTACTATACACCGCGGTCTTTCTTGCTATTTGTGTACTTAGCCAAGCCATGCAGATACTTATTGTGAATCAGCCGACGCTGCAGCCTTATTGTATACATCATATAGGGAGCGCGCGTTTGTCCATTGTTGTCGCGCTAGATAGGACAAACCGATTACCGGCGCGTACCCTAGGAATTTGCAGAATATTCGATGCTTTCGTTTTCTATTATCCTGGAATATACGACGCGCCGATAAAGCCTCAGCTAAATTTATCTATAATGCGATGGATTTGCTGATGTTATATACGTCGTCTGCTGGAGCGCTGCGGGACGTGTGTCGAGCTCGAGATGATAAATTCTAAACTCTGTTTACCAATATACCCCAATCCTAATGTTACAAAATGTTCGCTGTACAAAGAGTTTTGTGTATCGGATGAATGTATAGTACATAATAAATCATTCGGAGCACGGCGCGTTATACAATTTTCTGTAAAAACATTCAATATTCATTGTGCATTGAAATGTTTATTACCGATAAGTATTACGTCAGAGTTAGATTAGAAAAAAGCGTCAGTCGTCGCGTGCATGTACTGTGTACCTCGATATGCTATGCATGCATATTATAATACCAGTGCCCAGCTCGGCCTAGTCAGCGCAACCAAATCCGCGATGACCGATTGGCAATTATAAAACATTTGTTACACTATAAAAAGCTTTAATCAACTTTCATTGATGATCAATGAAAATCTTCATTTTCTTTAACAATTAATACATCTTCGTTGCCCTGCTTTATATATCGTCGTTCCTGAATAAGAAGGAAAGAATATAAAATCCAGTTAGTTCTTTCAAATTTAACCCTAAATAATATAATTAACTACCAAGACCCCGAATTTTCAACAACTTTTTTAAGGCTTTTTTTCAACTAAAATAAAAGGTTTGAAAAAATTTCAGAAACATCATATCCGACGTATTTTAAGCTGTTCTTCCGAATGGTGATACCGATTTTTTGTTAAAATACTCCAGCAAAAAAATATGGTGTGTTTTTCACGAAAAAAAGTTAAAAAATTTGGAAATTTTCAATTTCATGTTTTTTTTTCATAAGGAAAATGCGATAACAATAATACAAAATACTGCAAAAAAGTACAATCGATGTTCAAATATTACGAGAAAATTTTTTCATGATTCTAAAATATTTTTAGAATTTCTAAATTTTTTATATAATAGTTAAAAGTTTCAAAATTTTTTAACTTTTTTCGTGAAAAACACGCCATATGTTTTTTGCAAGAGTATTTTAACAAAAAATCGTTATCACCATTCGAAAGAACAGCTCAAAATACGTCGGATATGATCTTTTGCAAATTTTTTCAAACCTTTTTTTATAGTTGAAAAAAAGCCTTGAAAAAGATGTTGAAAATTCGGGGTCTTGGTCGTTAATGGGTTAAGTTAACAATAGACAATAAATTTGTGAATTGATTTAAGATGCACAGAGTTGTTTAAATTTGAAAATAGTGAATAATAAATTTATAATGCACTAAATTTTGCGTTTGAAATGCCAATTTTGATTTAACAAAAAAAAAAAAGAGTTCGTAAATTTTTTTCTTTTCTAACAGGATTTGGATCTATCCCCATTTCCAAATGGATTCTCATTGTCTCCTTTTTAAGCAGATTTTGAGTTGCCGCGTTTTTATAACAGAAATTTGATTATCGCCCCTTTCCAACTAAATTCTACGGTGTATATCTTCATCGATATCTTCTTACTCGGGACCCAGGAGCGACGATAATCTATAGATAACAACATGTTATGCATAGTTTTACGTGTTTTGCATAAATATTACATGGTTCAGGTTTCACGAAATTCCATCCACAATAATTCATAGAGTTTTTTGTCGACGTAAATTTCGTTCGTAATTTAAAGTGATTTTTATCTCCGAAATATTCGACGACAAAAATCTGTGATTTATGAATGGAATTTTATGAAACTGAAATCATATAATGATTATTACATCTTTACCGAGATGGTGACAAAGTTTCGGTATAAGATAGGATCTTTCCGACTATTTTATAATACTATATATATGTATACTAAACCTACAAATAATAACAAAGTAAAATCTAAATCTTAATATTTAATTGGTCTTAAATCACAAAGTTCATATAAATACAAACTAATAAACAAAACTACTGAAGAGTAATTATTGTGTAACAAAATATATATTTATGCACTAATTATTTAATTAGTGCATATAAACTAAGTATTTAATTTTCATATTTGTTAAACTTCCAAAATTTATCTCATCAAAAGCTTATCATAATTTATTATGCGTTATTCAATAACGTATGTAATTATGGAATCATTAGCATGGGCAATTATTAAAAATTATTATGAAAAATTCTAAAGAAATACAACGGCCTCTTAACATCTCCTTATCTTTCAAATTAGAATCGCAATATTATACTATTATACTGATCTCAAAAATGTATTTATACTATCTAAGAGTATCACCAGAAATAAAAACATTTTACTACCTAAAGTAAATAAAACTGTTGGTTTTAAATGTAGTAAAATAAAAGCATTTAAGACTTTTAACGAAATGCCAAATGAAATGAAATCCATAAACTGTACAAAAAATACTTTAAAAAGTAGACTTAAGAAATGGATTATAATGAACTGTTGAATTATTTTAAATTATATAAACATGTTTATTATTGTTTGAATTTAAGTTTTGACACTGTATCAACGAATTACTTTTATAGTATTGTTATTTTTAATTTTAAGTATAGATTTAAGAGGTATTCAGTACTATGTACAGATAGTTGAACCACCTCTGTAGTTTTTTTTAGCATTAATTTGTATAAATATTGCTGGGAATAAAGAATAATATTGTTATTATAGAAATTAATTAAATATTTCTATACATTTGAATATTCCCGGAGAAAAAACAACCGCATCAAGTGTTATACATATATATATATATAGGTATCGTAAAGCAGTGGCGTACGTGTCGATGGGTTGAAGAAGCATGCGCAGAAGAACTAAATTGGCGAGCTGAGCATCCGCTACTTTCACGCGTCTGGTTTCGCTGTTCTTACAGCAGAGATTATAGTAGCGGGCCTTTGGGCAACGAAGATATATAGTTTGGGGTTCTGGAGTCTGAACGACAAAATTACCCAACAAAATCTGGATATTTATCTATTGCAGAAAATACTTATACCCTAAAAGGCTTGATAAAAATTTTTCCTTCAGCCAAGTGCGTTTCGGTGTAGAGTTTTTTCATTGGGGTTACAGAAAGTGAAATACTTATTTTTTTTAACATGACAAGATTTAACCGGATACGCAGATCGAGCTAGTTGCTGAAGAAATCTATTTTGAGACTCGACTAGGTTTTACGATTTAGAATATCTTTACAGAATTGAGAAAAGTTAAAGGATCTACGAGGAAAATGGATGCTCCACTCTCAAGTAAATAATCATTTTCAATTTATTTTTCTACGTTATTTTATGATTTTATTCTGAAAGTGATTACATATTATATATAATTAACTAAAAGTTCTACACTAAATTCCTGTGACTTATGGAATTATCTTTTTTTCGAGTAGTAAGAACGGTTTTAACCTGGGTAAAATAAATAAAAATACTTTAGTCATTTTATATAATTTACAATAATGATTGGTTTCTTTTAGCTTATTGGGTTAGATTTTTTAAGAATGCTGGCTTTCCATCCGATGTTGCCACCAGACACGCCGTTATTTTTTCTAATAATCGAATAAAACCAGACATGTTACCAGACTTGGACAAACCTAGTTTAAAAGAGATGGGTATAACGCTAATGGGTGATATGATTGCTATTTTGAGGTATGCTAAAAAGGTAGTTGAGGAGACTACTTGTAAAAAGTTTCTGGTAAGCTCTGAGGATTCATCGACACCTAGTAAAACTATAAGCAAGCCTACAGTTAAGAAGGTTGTCACAAAAACAACAGCCAAGAATACATCTACCAAAGTCAAATTGGAAGTCCCAACAAAAGTAGTTAAAACTACCTCAAGTTCAATCATTAAGTCAATTGCTCCAGTAAAAAAGAAAGTTAATCCAATCACACAAACTTCTCGACTATATTCAGATTATATCGATACTAATCAAAGGCTGAAGACAAGTACATTGAAGAGAAAATATGACAGTGATGAAGAAGATATTAATGGAAAATGGGTACATAATGAAACAGAATCAAGCAAACGATTGAAAAATACCGATGATGATGTGGAATATAAAGTTATAATGCCAAAAGGAACGACAATGAGGAGTCAAAAAATTTTAAAGAAAGCTTTGGAACAAAAAAGAACAGTTTTTCATAGATTAGGAGATAGTATGGTAACAAGCACTACTAGCATAGCAGAATCCTCTAATTCTAGTTTTGGTCCTACGTTTAATATCACTGGTCTTGGGAAAGATGTTTATCGAGCAGAGAGAAACTCTAGTGTCTTTAATCGGCTTGGTAATAAGGATAGTGATGCCAGTGAAAATTCGTGAGTTAAAAATCAATACTTGCTTCATTTAAATGAAAAGATAACTAATAACAGTTATAAACTCATTCAGAAAGTCTTAAATTTATCAACAATAAAAATTAACTTGCTATTTTTAACATTTAAGGTATACCAGACATTTAAGAAATGGAGGAGCTTCAAGCGGAACTCAAGGAATTCTTAAGACTCGTACTCCATTGCTTGGTACAAAAGTAATTACAACAAAGTCTGCTCTAAAAAAACCTGTCGGTACAATGAGAGCTGATGAAGAAGCTAATAAAAAGGCTGTTTCTGAAAGTGTCAGACAGTTAGTAAGATCAACAAAAAGTTTGAAATTTAATGAGGTTCCCAAGAGGAGTAGCAATTTTACAAGAACATTGCCTATTACTGGTAAATTAGGTAATGAAAAATTTTAATTAATTAAAAAATAATAGTTTGAAAGTTTAATAAAGTTAGTGTTATTTAAAATTTATCTAAGTAATTTTTTAAAATATTTTTAATAGAATAATCAAAATAAAGTAATCTTTCTTTTTCTGTTACAGCATCAGAAAGAGTAGCGGTACCAGCTAAATCTCGTCTTGGTGTATCTAAACAAGTAACATTTAACAAGATGGCAACAGTAAATCACATAAAAAAACAAGGAGTTTTCAGTAGATTAGGCGTTTGATAAAATACTAATATATTTATTAACGCTTAGCTCGTTTCATAACATTGTAAATATTTAAAATGGAATTCATTGTCGAATAATCATTAAAACATTCACTATGCGCCATTATGTGCATTACTTTTTTAATAGTTTTTCTTGCTACTTTGTGAAGAAATAAGTTAGTAATTTAAGAAAATCACAATCATGATATTAAAGCTAAAGTGAACAATTAAACATTAATTTTCTGATATCATGATTAAAAATGAAAATTAGAGAACAAAAAGTTTTATTTTGAAATCTCAATAAATTTTCATTGTCACTCGAGGCATGAATAAACTGATCTAATATGTGTAATTAAAGTGATACATGAAAAAAAAAAAATAAGCTAATATTATAAAGATTAAAAGATTTATTTAATATGCAATAATTTGTTTTGTGTTTAAAAGTTGTTGAAAATAATGCCCTTTACGCTCACAACATAAAAAGGTGAAAACTGATGAGTGCTTAGTATGAAAACCATTTAATGTGTGGTTCCAATCAAGTACATTCTTAAGAATTTTAAATTGGTAACCATATTAATATACATTATTATAAAGCATTTTGTATGATTTGATTAAATCTATACCTTAATTTAAAACTTATTAATTGATAGAAAAGAAAATTTTAAAGTAATTAATGTAAATAAACTAAAGGACCTAATTGGCAAATATTAATAAAAACAATTAATTTAGATATTGAGAATAGTTTCATTTCATGTAGTCAATAGGGAAGGAAATCATTTTCTACAATTAAGGTATAATAAAAATAAAGTAAGCATCAATGATAAAAGGGATAGAATATAAAAGTCTAACGATATTTATAATTAATTTTACTGTTTATATAAGATTTATTAATTTATTTGTAAGTACAATAATTGTTAAATATTATCCCAATGCTTACTTTACCTTTTTGTTTTATCAAAGAAAACACACTTTGTTTATTTTTCGATTTATTTATCACAAAGATTGGACATAATTGTGTTTTGCTTATGTCAGTTTTTGCTGTAACTTGTGTAAACAAAGAGTACAATCTGACTCTGATCTATTTATCAGCAGAATGAAGTTACAAAAATGCATATAGTCTTAAAAACAGTATCTCTGCTTATGTACATATGTCTAGTCGCATATGCTGAGTCTTTAGATAGTACATTTGCAACATAAAGTTGATGTCTAATTAACTCTTCCAAGATCTGTAAAAATACTTAAAAAGATAACATTAAATCAAAGCCTTAATACCAGAAATTTTTTTTCATGATGCTCCTTGTAAAACATGGACACCCCTGGCAAACATTTACATACTTACCTACAATTTTATTAATTTGCTTAAGAAGAATATTAATAAAAAATTAAAATTAAACAGAATATTCCTTTTTTTTCTTTATTCTATTCTGTACAATTGTTTTAAAAGTTGGCAGTTTTTCGTAATATATTTATGTTTTCATATGCACCTAAACATATTTAAAATTTTTATTTGATTTGTTTCAAGAATTCATATTACTAGGAGTGCCTATGTTTGCGTTTTCATTCATAAAAAGGATATCCATTTTTCACCTTCTACAAGTCAAATGTAAAAGTATGAATAATTGTCAAAACATAAGCCCTTTCTTAGCAAACGATGCAAATTTGTAAAATTAATTCTGGTTTTAAGGTTGTTCAGCAGCTAGCAAATATCTAAAGATGGCTCCGTCAAATCCATTATTCTGTCTTTCCAAGGCAGCTGAAACTTAAATTTACTTGTAAATATTTATACAGAGCCATGCAAAAACCCATAAAATTGGGTCAAATAGTTTAGGAACTTGGCATTTTATTTTATTTTAAAACAAAATAAAATGTACATAAACGCAAAAAGTTAAATCTTTTCTTCGTCGTGGCAGTTACAATTTAATTATCATATTCAATACATGTGGAACTGAATGTGATAATTTTATACTCAACCTGATCTGGAATAATAATACTGTCTTTACTTTAAGCAGGCAATGGTTTCTCATTTAAAGCCCAGTATTGCATTGTGAACTGAAAAATGTTCCAAGCACATCATTAATGAATTGCAATTAATCAGACTTTACAACAGTACTGCTAGACTCCAGTCTTCAACAAATTAAGTTATTTACATAAAGTATGAACGTTTGAAATAAAATGAAATGTAAAAAAAATAATGAAATAATGAACAGAAAAATGATTTAGATTTGTTGACTGGTCTAGCTATGATAGAAGCCTATGCCCACCTCAATAAAAAAATGCCAACTGCCACTCCTTAATATGTATGCCAAGCTGCTGCCCTGCAAAAGTGAAAGTATTTATACAGTCTAGGAAGAGCTTTACAAGGTAAACTAACTTTAATTTCTTAACTATTAACTTTTAACTATTTTACATTCATTTTATATATAGCACAAACCTTTATAGGATAAAGTAATTTGAATATATTTATGTTTATAAATAGCGCTGATATGATGAATAGACAAAATAGTCATTACTGTAATCTTTATATTTACACTATTTGGCTTAAAAAATAGATTTCTATATGACTTAGTAATTATTTCGAATATTTTATCTACTTTGTCTATTTAAAATTTAATAGAATAATTTTAGTTTTTTAACATTTATCGTACAAAACAAAATATGTACAAAAACTGTTATTTTTTAAAAAATTATAACTGTATTTACAAAAAAAAATAAAAAAAAAATAGCAATAATCTTACAATGTCTTGAATAAAATCAGCTTTCAAAACGCGAGGAATTGATAAAATAAAAGTTGTTCATATGTGATCCACAAGTTACTCTTTGCATTATACAGACCATAAATAGTTACTAAATAAATAAGTGAATATATATATAGATATAAATATGTAGTATGATGTCAATGCTGATGAGTTATATGCATCAATAGTACATCATTCATGGATTTCTGCTGCCTTCATGATTCATATTCATGATTTATCTCATATCTTAAAAATCCTTGCCATCATCATTCTATGCAATCTCATTATTTAAGCTGTTTAAATGGCAAATTGAACAGTACTCCAAGGAAACTCTGCTAGAGTTAATATGAAGACAGACACCGGTGTTTTCAAGACTATTGAATAAAATTTTTTCATTAAATGTTTCGGACATTTTGCTAATCTCCAATGGATCGATGGTGTCATTGTTTATAAATCCTGAATCTTTCTCTAATGTGTGAAATAAGGTTTCTTCATTTAACAAATCCGGCGTGTCTTGCTCAAATTGCAAGGGATTAGCCACCTCATCAATGTTGTCGAGATTGTCAAATAAGTCAACATTAAATGATGACAACTGACTAAAGTTTGTATCCATAGAATTGGACATATTGCTGAACGGCGTCGTAGGTAGTTGATTATCGAATCCCATTGGACTCTTGTCTGTGTTATACTCACAGTAACTACTAGATTCTGGTGAGGATTTCTGTATATATTTTTCGTCTTCTTCAAGTAAACTCTCTATGCTGGGTGGATTCTCTGCTTTTAGTAATGGATAATTGTTGAGAGGCATTGTTTTCCGGGCTATCCTTGTATCATTGACTTGTCCTGTGTTTGTTTTTCTGATGTCTTCCTTACAAACTTGCAAGCTATCTTTACATAGGATCCCTGAGGGAAGGACAGACAAATTTGTCTTTGGAGCATTAATTTGTCCACTAAAGAAAAGAGAATAAAATTTTTTTTTGCTATCCATGATAATTGTTATCTGCAAGGTAGACATTTTGATAGACATAAGAAGTAGCTATATTGAAACTGTATTCTTTTCATAGGTAAATAAAATTTAAAGTTATTTATTAAATCATTAACAATTTTTTATTTTAATTTTAGCTAAATTTATCAAGACCAAATAAGATTCAAACAAAATATATTCTAAAAGAATGCTAATCATTTACATTTAGTCTTAAATACATCAAGGAAAATATTAATTATATATATACAAAAAATCAAATCAACTAATCTTCTTATTAATTAAAATACTTATGAGCAACTTCTGTAAGTTTTAAATAATTTGTAATAAAATTCAGTGACATGTAAATTTGCCTATATTTCTATACTTAAATATACTATTACTGATCAGTATAAAGCTCCAATGAATATAGATTTAGTTTGCATTTAATTTTTCCAAACACATTTATAACAAAATTAAGATTAAAGCTAATATTAAAATAATATACTAAGTATTATTAAAGTAATATATTGAAAAAATCTAAAATATGTACTTTTACTTTTTTATCAATTTAAATTGATTATTGGAGTTTTATTATATATAATAAATAATAATAACATAATAATTAAAACATGTTCTCTTATACCACTATAAATAAAATTCCTTGACCTCTGTTCTTCTTACATTAGAGTGCAAGAAAAAAACTCAATTGCTGATTTATTTTATCATTAGAATAAATTTACTGTAACTTTTAATATTATAAACAGTAATTGTCCAAGAAATTTTAATCTGAATACGTTAAAAAAATAAAAATTAAAAATATAATATTATTTTTCAATGGTACAAGTTTCATGATCAATGTTATAATATTATTTCTGAAAATATTTTCAAAATCATCTACCTTTCTAGCATGTTAACAGGGATACGTTAGTAAAGAATGAACATAAAAGATAATTACCTGACCACTCCATTATTTGTGTCGACATCTACTTTGGCAAGACCATTGGTTGATGAGTCGTTGCTCCCATGCATCTTTCTAAGACTGTCGTTCATGGATTTGAGCAGCGATGTGATCAAGGTATTATTGTTGAGTACAGTCTTGAGATATGCGACCTCATTGGTGAGCCTCTTGATCTCGATGGACTGTTTCTCTATCGTGTTGTTGAGATTTTGATTCTCCTGCTGGTACTGAAAGAGCTTACTTTCGATTTTCTCAATGTACTCCTTCTTCCTCTGTCTATTTTCTCGGGCCATAAGTGCGTTTCTGTTGAGGCAGGGCCTTTTCGATGGGCCACGGCCTCGCCGTCGCGCAGGTGCTTCCGATATGTTCTCCATCGAGGAATTGGTAGTGAGGCTCGTCTTGCGAGGCCTACCTGGTCCTGGTCTTGGCCTGTTTGTTGTACCGTTGTGCTCAGCCTCGACTTCCATCTCGAAGTCGTCGTCGTCATCTGAGAAGCTGTCCTCCACGTAGTCCGCAGTATAGCGGGGTCTTTTGGTCGCCATTTCAGCAACGTGCGCCCTCCTCCCTATGCTATCCGTTCTGATACCCGTCGTAGCGAGTTAGTCGATTCTTGATTCTCTTATTTACCACTTTCGAGAATATTCTTTACAAACTTGCAAGTTTTGGCTTGATTATACTTGGAAATATGTTTGGTAGTGAGCACAGATGTTCATTCGCCGTTCACATGCTGCTCTTTGAAACTGCGTAGCTATACTTCTTGTTTTGGTACTTTCTATTGCAACAAAGGATTCGACTTTCGAGATGCTCACTGTCAGACCGCTATTTAAGAACTGAGGACTCTACTACTGCACATATACTAGCAGGTACATTGCTATACGAGAGAGGCTGTACGTCCGTCATATGGTGAGTCGTAATTCGTTTGGTGCTTGGCGAGTGGTGGCGCGAGTAAGCTGATTGCAGTAGGTCTGTTCGTTGTGCGAGACGTGACGTCCCTCGGTCTATGGAACTTTTTAGCAATTTATTCTTATTTTATTTGTAATTTTAATAATTGAAATAATTTTTAATGTTGATCATTAGTTTAGAAAATATCATTTCCATTATTTAATAATACTATCTAGTATCTTTTAGACTTACTTTTTTCAATTTTATTTTGATTCTGATAGGCAGATATTAAAATTGTTGATTTATAAAAAAATTTGTGTTGGTAAATTTATTAAAAATATAAAATGAAAACCAATATTCATGCTCATTAATTGATCAACGATATTTTTTGAAAAAGGAAATCTAGACTAAAGTCTTATACAGATTTTTCTGTCGTAATTTTACTTACTAGAAGATTCCAATTTGTATTTTTGTTTAGTTATTATGGATAGTTAGACTGAAATATCCATTTGATTAATAATCATAAAAATAATAATAAGTACTTCAAGAGTAATAAAATAACATTTGCATTTAAATTTCATGGCAATTAAGAATGAGTACTCGGGATCGATTTTATCACTGCGTGGAATATTCCACTTGTATATATCCTATAGGAATATTCCATAGGCTTTCGAGCGCATGAACGCATATATATGTGTGCGGGTCTCGCTCCTTCCCTTTCAGACCTTTCTCCAATACTTCTTTCTTACTTACTTTCTTATTTTCTTTCCATTCCGGTTGTTCCGGGTCGTTCCGCTTTACCGTCCAAAATCCGAGCATTGTAATCCATCTACATAAAGTACTGTCTATGGAAATTGGAAGTCAAGTAATAACTTTGATGACTGCTCTGAATTATAATTTCATAATGTATTTAATAACGTCGCGTTTTATGTAAATGCAAATAATTATAAAATTACAATTCGTAGCAGTTATAAAAGTTATGCTTGTCTTCCATAGACAGTACTTTATGTAGATGGATTACAATGCTCGGATTTTGGACGGTAAAGCGGAACGACCCGGAACAAGCGGAATGGAAAGAAAGTATGAAAGTAATCAAGAAAGAAGTTTTGGAGAAAGGCTCCCGCGCTCATAAGTACCTCGCGTCGTTTGCACTACGCGGCCGAGCTACACCCCAGTCCCCAGGTGACCCAGGTCTCTCGCAATAGGTGACAAGAAATCGTCTCGGTTATATTATATAAGCCCGATTAGCATCCCCCCTGAGTATCCCAGCGTCTAAGGCAGGGATTGTAGACACAGCCTTACTGACGAGTCCAGTCTACAATCCCGGAACAAAACGCACCCTTTCCTTTTGAACTCGCTCTCTAATGGCATCAAGAATTGAAAAATACCAATAGGTAAAAGTAGGTAATTGTTAGAAGTTTATAAATTTATAATAATTCGATCAATAATTATGAAATCCCTGGACATAATAATTTTTGTGAATTGTGACAAATGAGTCAAAATGTGTTAAAATATGCAAAAATGTGCTATATCTGGTTTTGGCTATTATATGTCGAAATGTGAAAAAATTATTCCAAATACATAAAATTGGGACAATTAGTGAACGTTTTTACCATATTTTGATACAATTCGACATAATTAGACCCAATTAAATTTTTGATAAATTTGGGCACAACATAGCGCATTTTGGACACAGTAATAATGATATTTACAATAGACAATATATTTATTCTTAAATATTCATTACTTTTATTGTAAAATTGTCTGTACAACGATGAGAAGTATATCAAGGGTACTTATTAAAATATACATGTAACATCTTTGGTATTTTTCAGAATTCATGTATAAATACTGTCGAACGATTTCTTTGAGTTAGCTTTTTAAAAAACCTAAATTCCAAGTCTCATAATTTTTATATTTCTCGAAACTACGCCATTTCAGAAGCTGCAGCTTATCCATTCAATCCGGTAAGGCTTCCAATCCCAATGACGGATTTTTAAATTTCTGCTCCTCAGTAACGTCAACCGATCGCCCCGTGAACAGACCAATGCTCCCCACGTAATTCTCCATTCCGCTGACGTCAGCCAGAACTGGAGTCGTGGATTCGTCTCTGGTACTTGCGTCGTTCGAGTCTCGTCCAATCCGTCGTGCGGCGTGGACGCATTGTAACGCTCGCGCGCACGTCACCAACGACGAATAGGATTCCATCAATCTACTACAGCCTTTTCGAGAAACATACGTTTCTCGAACGTCGCGAATCTTCTCAACGACCAATAGCGCATTCGAGAAGATTTTACAAGGGAAATTTTCGGTACTGCCTCGTCTTTCGGACGATTTGGTTGCATTATACATGTGCACAGGAACGTATGTACATGACCTATGCGCAAATTTTCACCATATAAGGGTTATCGAGGCGGAATATCTCTCGAGTCGGAGCGCAAAAGAATGGATGGAAATTTCCAGATGGTACTCGAATACGCTGGGCCCACGTGTTTATGTTGCATAGTAGAAAAGAAGATGCTGATTCTGGGGGTGGGGGAATCTCGAATATATACTTCTGCGCAGCTTCGAGTTTCAAATAATACTAAGAGCTATAGCTAATGCCAGCGACCAGACGCGACCCGGATACTATGCACGTGATTGAATAATGTAATATTAAAATGGATTAGAGGATAGGCTACGATTTTCTCCTTATGTTGCTTTTGCTTTTGAAATACGTTTTCGTTTCCTGTAAGTGTTGTAGCGACGTTCTTGAATTTTCCGCGTTCCAGCCAGATAAGTATATCGTTCTTCGGCTCGGCTCTTATAATCAAAAAGTTTATTTGTTTTTATAAGTCATCGTTAAAAGGCATGATTGTAAATAAAATCTATTTGCTGATCTACATATACATGTTCTTTAAATTATTTATAAAATTAATAATGTCAATAAGCTATTTATGAATTGTTATGATCAATTATTTTACGTAACTTTTGCTATCATTGTACTGTATTAGTCTGGTAATAATTACATAATTAAGTACATGCTATTTCTGACATAGGTTTAACAAACATTTGTTTTGTCTAAACAATTAATTGTCTATCGTTCAAAAATAACTGAGTATATTCTACACTATATATAGTGCTAACAGTAAGCGCATTGGTCTGTGTAGTCTTGTAAACCATTTTTACATGTAAAAGTTAATTCATGATTATTGCACTTATTCATTTAAAAATTTCACGTACCTCACTTACGGAAAATGAAATTTTCAAAAAGGATGATGCAAATTTTAAAAACTAATTACCTATACCTATTTTAATTTTTTTCGTGATTTAAATTGATATGAATATTTTGTCCACTCTACCTGCAAATTTACCTGAAAAAATAGATGGATTTCTGGACTTTTGTATTAAAGATTGCAGATTCATCGTCAGCTTCAATAAAGCTTTTAAGCTAAGCAGCAACAAAAATTAATAAATCTAAGCTCTAAGCTCGGAGGCCAGAGACCGGCGGCTGGTGACTATGCAGGGTTTAGCAATTTAATTATAGAGAGATATCAATATGAATTAAAATATTTTTTTGAGTTTTTAATTAACGAGAGAATAATAACTTTGGATAATTTAAACCAGCGCATAATTGCATTCGATTACGGTACAGCCTAAAGGAAAAATAAACCTAGTCCAATCACGATAAATAATGTTAGAAATACTAAAGAACCTGTGTTTTGTGTTCCATTAGAATTTACCAGAAAATTTGTGTTTAAAACTAATCGAATTTTTAACTGTGTACATTCAAATTGCATGTAAAAGAGCACGTCAAACACGTGTAGTACTACACTAGAATCCTTGCGACGCAATTTCTTTCCTGATCTGTACAAAAGATATGAAGTATAAAAAAAAAATAAACAACTGTGCAAGATTGAGTCAAAGCGATTGAAAAAGGAAGTTCAAAATATGAACATTCGGTTGTATTTTAACGCATTCTATAGCGTCTAATTAATTGTTTTATGTATAAAATTGATACACACCAGAAACATATTCAGAAAATTTTTTAATTTCAATAACTTATTTTCGATAAAAATATGGTATGCGGGCTGATAATCTATAAAGAGACAAACACCGGTAAAAGATATAAATTTCGCATTGAATAACAGTAATTACTTAACTATCTTGAATTATATATTAATATTTGGAAGAAATCATTAAAAATGTATTTGACAATAATAGTAAATAGAATTTTTTACTATTCACTTTCATTCTATTTTTTATTACGCCGCTTAGAAATTTGGATAGTTTTGAGAAAGTATATGAAGTTATAAATATTTTCATAATCAAACAATTTTAATACATTATGTAAGTGAAAATGTGAATCATGATTATGTAACTATTTCCACCAATTTTTTTCGAATCGTGTACTTAAATGCATCTCTTTATCAATGTATCATGTGATAACGTAAATGTAATCGCGACTATTTATAGCAGATCGTATATGCTATATATATCAAGAGTGAGTCATGGGTTTCCCCTTACAAAAGGTATAAACAAAATTATTGCACATAAACTGTATATAGGTATACAACTTATTTAAAGGTGCCGTTTATGCCGTTTTTCGCATACTTTCTATCTATGTCAAAGAAGTAAAATAAAGTTAAATAAAAACAATTATATTCATCCTTATATGATGCAAATTTTAAATATTTTAATAAAAATAATTGAATTGAATTCTTTTATCAAATTAGGTATTTATGTATGTGCATGAACAATCTTTTAAAAACAAGTTATTCTTATTATTATGCAAAAAGACTAGTACGTTTTTCGTCTGAGGTAAATTTAAAAAAAAAATTGATAACAAAATGTAACGAACAACGTCTACTGATAAAGGAATTGGGAAAGGAATTAAGTGAACAAGTGTTAAATGTTATAGTAACCTTTATTCAAGGGAATTCGTAACAGAATGTGGAGGTGAAACGTGAAACGTCGGCACAGTTTCTTGCGGTCGGATGGTATAATATAATTTCATATTTTTTTTTTATATTTGTTATCATTCCTCTCCACTGATCGTCTCGAAAATGAACCGTCTTCATTTCTTCCCCCTCCAATAAACGCTTACACACTCGCCCTAAAACTTCTATGTATATATATATATATACTTCGAAAACAACAATCATATTTTCTATACTTATTTCGATACAATCGTCATTCGTTCTTTTTTTTTATTCTTAATCCTCTTCGATCTTCCGATTCAATTCCGAGACGCGAGTTATTTGTTTGTTTTTAATTCGACCTTATGTCTATTCTCATTCTTTCTTTTCTTTTTAAGTACAGTAGTATTTTTCGTTTTCTTATTTACTCCATGAAGTAATAGCTGCCGTTCGGGCGATTATCGCACGCGCGCTCTAGAATGCATCCAATAAATTCGAGATATTGCAAAAGTGCCAAGCGAATGTGTTGTGTGCACCGCGATTCTTGTGCTCCTATAGTGTATAGTTGGAAAAAGTTTTCTGGAGCGTTGACTTTGTTATTCTGAGGAAAAAAATTACGTGTCGAAAGTCGGGAAAATTAAAGCCGTATCATTGAAACAGTCACGTCGCGAAAATTTATATGCCTTATTTTAATTTTCGTTGGCTTCATATTAATTTAAGTGGAAATATTTTGAAAATTGTTATTCTTGTATTCTTATTTTTCGGTTAAGGGCGTAACAGATTTAGCCCCGAATAGCCCTAAAGTTCATTCAAATTGAAAAATTTAAGAATAAAGTTCTATACCAACTATATACTTAATGGCATTTTATTTAAATTTATTTGAAACTTTAAACACAATTCTCTTACACGTAATTTTAGTTGTCAAACTATTTACACGCATACACGATATCTCGCTGGAAGTAAATAACAACAAGTGACTCCAGAAAAAAAACCTCAGACACACTCGTGGCAATCATTATTACTGTAAGTGAACACGAGCTTCATTCGCAATATGCATCGCACCCATTGGACTCGTTTTATCGATTGGAAAGGAACGCCTCCTTCGCTCGCATTGCAATTTCACTCACTTCGTCTTCTTATTTTCTTCACTTTCGCCTTCTCTACACAGTTTCAAACGGTCGATGCACTTCGGCATCTTATGGCACCGAGCGCACGTTATGAATTTCCTTGTTATTTTATTTTTCCATGCAATACATCGGTTAGTACGATCGAAAATCGGCGGCAGATGCTTCGAAAGTCCCATGCTACGAAGATTTTTCCAAATATCACTTTACACGCTCGACGACGTTCGTTTAGATACACTCGATTTTATTTCTGTTCATCTTTCGAAGCATATGCCGCACTTTTATTGAATTTTCATTGCGTCACTTTGTATTTTTTGTTTCTTATACAGTCGAATCGCCGTTATTGCTACCTATATTATTCGATCTCGCGTTTTTTTATATTCATATTTATACGTGTATACGGGAACACGCGGCGATGGAATCGTCGAAAAATAATTCAACACACGCTTTGACTCTTGTATCCTGAAAAAAATATCGCGCATATTTAACGCACCGCATCCATCATTGGGTAATTATGCGTGATTTTTTTCACCGGATCTCTGACATATCGCTTTACTTTTTTGATCCGTCATTTAAGAGTTTCCTCTCTTACTCTCACATTTTAAAATACTGCTTATAATACAATCCTCGCCATTAATTTTTTTGATTGTTTGAAAAAATTTATAAGTCTCTTATAAATTTTCTGTCATCGCGCGAGTAAAAATATTGAATTATTTTTGGATTAACACATGGCCGTTGCGTGTCGAGCAAGTCTTTGTCTAAGCGCCGGCAGAAATTAATAAAATTGTTCGAGCGTCGACGAGCTTCGATTTTGCAGACAATGAAACAGATCGTCGTCTCATTTCTCCACTCATTTATTAACGCGACGATAAAGACTTTACTTTGTATGTGCGTATAATATATGTATATGTTATATATACAACTCTTTTATATATCATCTTTTTTTTTTTTTGTTTTTTTTTTGTATCTCTTTTCATGAACGTAGCACGCTTATATTACACATAAAATTAATATCAATAATAGTTAATGTACACATTTTTTTTAATTTCTTAGGAATACAATCGATAATTAATAAATGGTGACGGTAATCACAATCATAATAAAGTTTAATGATAATGCAACTAGATGGAATCATAGCGAACTCTCCAAAAGATTAATTACATCCATTTATAAATCTATAGTAAATAAAGTTCCGATACGATATCACTCTGTAATATCTATTATTCTTTTAATGTCCATAGCAACTTCAATAGAAGTTTGCCAAAACTCTTTGATACATCCTATTTAAAAAAAAGACAGATGTTTGTATAAATTATTTATTTTCTTAATGTTTACTACATAGTATATATAAGATAGTGAATGCATCGATTGTTTTGCTCGACGCATCGCTTTATTATTACGTTTTAAAAAAATTACAATCGTAATTTTCTTAAAGATACGTTTGAAGAGCTCGCTCGACTCAAAGTTTCCTCTTGAAATTAACGCTAATATATAATAACTTTGCATTTTTCTCTTCTATACAATTGCACAGATATTTACATAAACAGTAATGACGTGTCCTACATCGTATGGTGCCTTTTGAGCGCATTTTGAACTGTCGAAGTCCCTCCGTTTGGCACATTTGTATATATATATATTTTTTTTTCTAATTCGCAGTCGTTTCTGTGGCTTACACGACGGTATATTTATTGGCACAACGAGTCTTCTTATTTTCTCTTTATATTTTAGCTTTTAGCTCGAGTTTGCCTATTAATTTACTCCTAGGACTGTTAGCTACGGCCTAGTGGAGCTTCTTCATCATCCTTTTATCCTTTACACAATAAAGTACCAAGTGTATGTAAAAATTTAGTTGCAAAAATCGATCCTTCTCGTTAACGAATGGTCGAATTCTGCACTGTAAAAGAATTGTTTTTTTTTTCACGGAATCATTCGTCGACGAGTCACGAGTATTATTGTTTTTAAGTTGATGTGGAGCAACCGTATATTTTTTTTCACACTTTTTGATTACCTTTAACAATAGTATAAAATCACTCCGTCGCACTTTTTCGATTTTTCTTTTGATTTTTTACAGTGCAGAGCTCGATCGTCATTTAAAATATAAAATTTCTTTCATAACTGAACCGCACCTCGTGTGAGTACATATTATATTTTCTTTCGATTGCTCGTTTTAAAATAAGGAAGATA
Organism: Megastigmus dorsalis; assembly: GCA_900490025.1. Classification (NCBI taxonomy): domain Eukaryota; kingdom Metazoa; phylum Arthropoda; class Insecta; order Hymenoptera; family Megastigmidae; genus Megastigmus; species Megastigmus dorsalis. The sequence goes on from UELU01126613.1 coordinate 32,875, forward strand.
ATAATTCTTAAAAACGATGGACGAAATGGACGTATTATCGGTGATAACCAACGTGATGAAAGTATCTTCGCACCGCTCGAAGAAAAGAGTAAATATATATACGCTCGGAAATATAATTTTTCTTGTCTGTACTTGTTTTGTTTTTTAATTTATATCATACGCGCTGAGGAAAAAAAGCGATGCACAGTTTTTCATATCTCGACCAAGACTATTTTTTACGCGGTTGAGTCGATCAACATAGTCTCGAGTGCGCACCTCGAGCTACGACTATTGCATTAACGAGCCTACATTTTATTTTATTTTATTTTTTTTTTTGTTGGAAACACGAGTTTGTATTTCTTTTCTCTAAACAATCACGAGTTAGCCTACGTCAACGGTAAAATTGTTAGTTTCTTTTTTACCTATGCTTTTTCAGTATGTTTATGAGTCGCATGCTTTCTTTTACTGAAATCTTTTTCTTTTAAATTTAAGATTCCATCGTAAAATTTATAAAAATCTTATTTTTCGCAGAGATTCAATTGTGGTTAAATGAACGAAATAAAAAAAAACAAATTATAGTTTTGAATCATCACTGAAATTTGAATATTTAATTAATATTTATACATCTTTTAAAAGATAAATTTTTACACTCTTAAATAATGTAACATTCGGTATCTTTTATATTCGTAGTCCATTATTTATAAACTTTAACAATGACATCGTAAATTTCACTTTGAAAATCTTAAAAGTGCTTTATATCGACAATTAAAACTTTCAATTTAGAATATTATAAGCTTATTAACTGCTTGTTTGCAAATCCTTTTTTCCTCTTTATGTTTTACAATTATGTTACTTCAGTGGGAGTAGCCTCTAGATGTACTAGTTCGTCTCTCGTTATTGTTAAGAAAGAAGGAGTCATGCGTGAAAAGATTCCGAGAAAAAAATTGATGTATAATTTTTTTTGTATAAATCTTGTCACAGTTAAATACGTATATCTTATTTATGGACTACTTAATAATAAACAAAAATAAAATTTACTGGACCAAGGGAATTCTGCAGTTCCCAATAAATACTTCAACAACATGTATAATCTATGCATAAATAGTTATGTATTCATGTATAATTATCTACAATTTCATATTCCTTGATATTTTCATGATTTTAAAAACTCTTGATAAAATATCCAAGAATAAAAGTATAACTTTTATAAGTATTATTCAATAGAATTCAATTTAATAAAAATGTTGTCATATCAGTAATTTGGACCTAAGCACACAGATTCAGGAGAATAGAAGTTTAATAGATTTCCTATGTACACAAATTACAATAATACAAACTGAATAATAATTATAGACAATTTTATGTATATGTCGTTTGAAATTATATAGCATTTCGTTCACGGATTTTCACGCTAACACATGACTCGCCTCGGTCGTGTCTCTTTCTCTCACACCAAAGTCTTGTCTCGAATGAATACAAAAAAGAACCGACAATGGCAACACATATGCGTATGACGTCGCCAGAGCGCGTTTGGCGCCCGCGCGTTCGCTGTATTATTTTGTTAAATAAGTAACGTGCACATATGTGTACGCGCGCTCTGCGAATATTTGCATAACGTGTTTATTTTTTTTTCTGCGATTTGTTATGCACAGAGCCGATGTTTCATTTAGAATTTCTCGTAGACGAGAAATTAGTAGCGTGCATTTGCTAGAAATCGTGTGTTGAATGTCACAGGTAAAATACGAATCTTTTTTGAAAAAAAAAACCACGTGCTCTCGTTTAAAAGATTTAAAATATTCATAAAATTACGTGTCTGAGAATTTACGTAATTGTTCATGACTATTTAAAGCTAAAATTTTTGTATTCAAAACGTCCATAGAAAAGCCTGAAATTTTGAAAAAAAGTCCATAGTTGATGTTCTTTAACTACCCCTGATTTCTAACTACCTGTTCTTTAACTACCACTTCCATAAAATCGAATTGAACAGTATATTTTAATCTATCTTAGCAATTCCTAAAAGCCAAGAATATACAAAAAAAAAAACTTAAAACACTTAACGTACAAAAAAGTAAAATCAGTTCAACATAATATAGTTTGCCGAGCATAGAACAAGAGCAGGAATTACACTCGTTCCATCACTCCATATATAGTTCATCAACAATCGCATTAATTATCAGAGTTGAAGCAAGCAAGAATCGAATTGACCGGGCGACAGCATCAACTCGCGATTTCGTCAAACGCACCGCACGTATAATATTCACAGTTTACTGCCCTACGCGACGTCGCTCTCAATGCTATCGACGCCGTAGAGCGACCCGAGCCTCTCGATACCGACGGCCGAGACGGTCCTCTGCTATTGCACCCACGAAGCTGGGACCCACTGTGGCTCTCTCTCCAGCGAGTTGATCTCGGTCAGCAGCTGACTGTAGGCCCTGTCCGTGTCGTTATTGATGATAATCATATCGAACAGATGGCCATACTTGTCCTCCATTTCACGCGCCTTCTCGATTATGTCCTTGAGCTCCTCCTCCTTGTAAGTCTCGTTGTTTTTGATTCTCTTCTGCTTCAGTTTCTCGAGACTCGGCGGCGCGACGAACACCACGTACGGCTTGAGATCGGAGTTGCGCAGAATCTTGAGAGACTGGGGATGAAGATTCAGGACGCATATCTTGCCGGAATTGACGACTGTGCGGATGGCTTCGACCGAGGTGCCGTAATACGCCTTCTCGTACTCGCCGTGCTCCACGAACTTGCGGCAGAGTATGTCAGACTCGAATTGCTGACGCGAGATGAAGTGATAGTCCTGGCCGTCGACCTCTGTGTCCTTTCGCGGACGACTCGTGTCTGGAAAATTCATTACATCTTGTTAAGAATATCGTTGCGTACTCGTTGGCAAAGGTTTTTTTCTGTTTAATTTAAAAATTTATGGGAATCCGATGGACTTACGAGGAATCGCGGCTGCGAACTTTTCGCTGTCTTGCATCAGTCGCTGTCTGAGCTCGTGCCTGCCAATATTGGGCGGACCGATCAGCACAATGGGCCTTTTGTGATCTGCTCTAGGATAGTATAAGGCCACTTCTTCGTATGTCAATACCTCCTCGCTATCATAATCTGAAATCGTACACTTAATGAATATACCGCCGTACCTCACAGGAGTATATATATATATTAATCAAATCGAACAAAAGCTTATTTATAATAATGTTTATTTGCTTCACTCCGAGACGAAAGATTGCGCACACTCATTAAACAATAAATCATACAATGTTAGAGTAAGGTTTCAGTTGCCGCCTAATGCGTGTACTTGAGTTATACTTATAAATGAAAGAATTACCGTCGATAGAGGTGGTGGCATACAGAGGATAACCATCGTCATTGAAATTCGAGCCGAATTTACTTCGCTTCTTCTTCTTTGGATTTTTCCTGGCGCAGAGCAAGGTGCTGGACTTCTTCGATCCTCGTACCGTTGACTTGTCACCAGCTATTGTCTGTTTCATTGACTCGCGCCTGCAGCAAAAGCAAACACAATATTTAAATGTAACATGTATAAATATGTTTATTTCCCAATTGCAAGGTCGATAATTAAGAGTCGAGTCTTACTGATGCTGAAACGCTCTGCTTGGAATCAAGCCGGCAAGCGCTTGGTCCTCCTCGCCCTCGCGATAAGCCTGCCACCAGTTCGGATCCTCCTGCGAGATGACGTGCAATACGTCGCCTTTCTGGAAGCCGACGCCCAATTCCCGACACGGAATGTAAGGATCTTCCTCCGGGTCGTAATCGAAGTGAGCCCTCACGTGATGGATCTGCAATTTTAGCATTTCCAAAGGTCAGCCAAATTGCGCTTCGGTTATAACGACGTGTGTGTACTCGTAGTTGTATATATATAATGTATAGATAGATGCACACCTGCTGAGCGTCTTCCCTGCGATTGGCGTTGCTGTTTCGCGTCGTCGGCGCGGGCAGTATGAGGAAGGTCAGGCTGCCCTGCATGCCGGCCAATATGTCGCAGACGTCGTTGACGCTCTTGCCGCGCATCTCGACGCCGTTCACCTCGAGCACCTCGTCGCCCTCGTGCAGCAGACCGGATTTGTCGGCTGCGCCTCCACGCACCACGCGACCTTTTCGCAAACGATACGCAATATTAATTTCTATTGGCTTGCGCATTTGTGCATGTATGTGATTTGTTATGGTTACATAGAAGAATACAATCGCTGTTGTTATGACGAAAACTTGGAAGGTATTGGCATTCAAGCTTGGAGTAGCCGAGAGAACGTTTTGCAATGACGATCATCACCGTCAGTGCGAACGTTACAATGGCACGTCGATACGGAGGAGTGATAAAGAATTTGATGGTGATTTTAATTGGAAAATTGAAGCACGTTTTTTAATTTGCACAAGTTTTAAGCAGCCAAAATTAAGTATCTTTCTACTTTTCATATTCGCGAAACAGAGCGTGACTTCATAACAATAAAGCATACATCATTAAGTAGTACTGAGGTTTACCGCTATATAAAGCATAATTATCGTAAATATGAAAAGCTTTAAAAGTATGCACATACTCATTAGTCACAAAACTTTGATTATTATAGCTTGACAAAAAAGTCATTTGTTATCATATAATGATTAAATCCTAAACTTTGTTATATACCACACTCTAAATATAATCGATCTAATTGTTAGACGTGATTTTAACAAAAACAAATGTAAAAGCAATTGTTAGAAAACATTGGTTAGCTGCTCGTTTTTTATGTTGTTTTACGCGAATCAATCATTTGAAAAGAAAGCAGAATGCATTACAATAACTTGTGAACAGAAACCTTCTTTCACCTCCAGCACCATGGCATCTATTTGTTCATTTCCTATTCAAGCCGTTATTAAACAAAACAAATGAAAATTAATAATCTCCTCTCGTTCTTATAAATATGTGACGATGATATTCATACGTAATACACAGATCCATTTAAAGTTATTTATGAATTAATCGCTCTTAAATGGGACATACAAGAGATTAATGTATAATATCAATTAATTTTTATTTTATTTAAGTGTAAAATTTTATCTTTGAGATATGTTTTGCTGTAGTAAGCGATGATGACGACTTGTTCAAAAATGTGTAAAAAGAATATTTTGTATTTAAATTCTTACTTTGTAAGAAAAGTCGTAATAGCTTGTGGCACTCGGTTACAAACGTAACTAAAAATACCAGTATGATAGTATAATAATAAGAAGAAAATGAAAGAAACTTTGTTAGCCGACTTACGAATGAGTTATAAATAATAAGTTCATTAAACAGCAGCTAACTTATTTTAAGCGTGCGCGACGAGGAGAATCTCCAGTGCATAAAATTAAAAATTTCGTGGCTAGCGGTTACTTCAATTAACAGGATGGAAATTACGAATGTCGCGGGTGTACATATATATGAGAACCCGTACACCACGCAATTCATAAATGTGATTAGCCGTCAAGATTTTATTTCTCCGGAACTTTAATTGTTTTCAAAACTTTGCTGGACGTTCAATCAGGGAAATTGTAATCGAGTTTGTACTTGACGCTGGTTGCTCCTAACATCGGCAATACAGTTGTATACCTATACATTTTGCAGCTAATTTAAATGCTACTACTACTATATAATATAAAACTCTAAGAGATTTGCCAAGCCCCGGGAGGGGGAAAAAAAAAAGAAAAAGAAAAATAAAGGTCCCGAAATCTCACCGATGATAACGGCGTCGCCCTCGTTCCTGACCGTAGCGCCGAGCGGCTCGTTCGTCTTCTCGATTCTGATGATCTTGATGTTGTCGGCGAGCCTCGAGTCCCTGGAGCTGGCGGTCGGACTCGGCGGTGCGCCCGGCGAGCTCGGACCGCTCGACGTGTGCTTGCTGCGTTGGAGACCGTCGACGCAGCCGACCGCGGAGTCGTGGGCCAGCAGCAGACCCTCCATCTCGTAGCTGGTCAAGAGGCCGGTCAACTCCTCGGCCGCGGCTATCGTCTCGCCCGATGTGCCCGAGGCCGTCGTTCCCGATGCCGCCGCTGACTGCGTCCATTGCTCCAGCACCTCCACGCACTGCCGGCGCACGTTACATGTGGCTTTAGTATATGTATGTATGCGCATTCGATCGGCGTATGCGGGGTCATAAAATCCGAAACGAGTGCGGTGCGAAAGATTTTTAATCGAAATGTACGTATATAGTTCTAGAAATGATATCGATGCTGTTGCATACGTCGTGAAATTAAAAAAGGTCAGCAACGAAATCTAGTTGGCGCAACCGAGTCGATCGTCCTACGCACCAAGTACAGTATAGCTTTGTTTGAGTTACTTGGAATATAGGATGGTATAAAACTGTAATTATCCACGTTTATAGGTATATAGGACAATGTTTAACCAAAGGATTCGATGAAAATTTCACCGAGATTATTCCAAAGTGGTTCTACTGCACGAGGACGGCGCAGCTTATATCGTAGCGGATGTTTATAGGACTTACGTCTCTGGCGAGACTGGAGGCGTCGTCCGTGTGGAGTTTGAGACTCTTGCCCGAGCGCAGTCGGTCCTTGAGCTTGTGATGAGTCGATAGAGCGGTCGCGAACCGCTTCTGGACGAGGAGCGTACGCACGGCCTCGAGCTCGGCCTCGACACCCGGTCCCGAGATACCCAGGGCCCCGCTGATGTTGCGCAGCTGCATCTGGAGCCTCTCCAGAGTCGCCACCACCTCGCCGTACGCTGAAACAATTGTTCGCCAATCGATATTAAAGCTCGGTCTGCTTATTTCTCCCGGTGAAATGCTGGTGAAATTATTTTAAAAAGTTCGCGCGACGAGTTGTCGTCTTTATTGTATAACATAGTGAAAAAAAAAAACTCACTCTCGCGCGTTTCTCGACATTTTCAAACGCGTTCGTCACCGACTTTAAGCTAATCCACACAGTCCCGAACGACTCGGTCCGAGCTCTGAATTTTTAATCGTCCCCCAAGCTAACGCGCATCTAAACGCTCTCGAATGACTTTCGCAACAGCTCGAAAGCAGAAAGAAGAAAAGGAAAGAAATGAAACGTACAAATTAGCCCCGGCTAAACATCATTACCGCGCGAGCAGATGTACGTGTACATGTACACGCAAGCCTATGCAACAGTCCTCGTAAATCGTGCAATTAAGTAACGAATTCCGAGTGATTTAGCGAGCCCGCGCGCCAGTGTGTTACGTGTGCAGCGGTGCACCAGCGATAAAATATAACGAGGCGAGTGTATAACAAACGTGGGGAGGAAGTGTAAATATATATAAAATAGCGTAGCTTCGGTGTCGACGAGGAGAAAGTATAATTTCGGCCCTGATGTAGGAGAGAGAAGAAGTTGATAAGCTCCACTCGTCACCGGTATCATGCAAATTCGGGAGATTTCGTGCTCGAGAGGGTCCTTATATACGCATAACTTCTTTCGCGGAGGATTTCAGGGAGAAATGGAGGAGGCGCGAGCAAAGGAGAACGGGAGAGAAGGACCTCTCGTTAATTTAGTCGACTACTACGGCAGTTTGGCGAAATCGAGCTAATGAGTCGTTCGAGAGCTTTTCAAGTTTTTCGGGAGGGTAAGACGGGGGGGGAAAGTTGAGAGCGCGCCGTTTATTGGCCCGTGAAAGTGAAATGTCGCCTTTTCCTGCTGCACGATGCGGAGCTTTGTATATGTATATTACAGGGCGTGTAAAGTTGTACTTTCTGCGCGATACAAGTGTTTTTTTTTAACGAGGATGCCGGGGCTTTAGGTGCCGAGAGAAAAGTTTGCGCAGCTCTTTATATTTTTGTTTTAACGAGATATTGCACTTTATGCGAGTCGGCGCAGTGCTTTTATAACCTTTTTGTTCCATTTATCCGACCATTGTCTTTGCGAGCCTTACGCAAGTTCGGCATAAAGTAAATATTGAAAAAAATGATCGTCGACGAGTCTAAATCTCCGAATCGGCAGCGATTAATCGGCTCTCTAGCGTACGCTAGTAAGAAGTAAATAAACTTACTGAGGGGCCGCGGCGGCTCCTCGACGTCGGAGCCGTGGGCCGGTGTGCCGGGCTCCTTGGGCTGTTGCGCTACGGCGGCGGTCATCTCGTCCTGGGCGTAGGCCAAGTTCTCCTGGCCCGTGAGCATCGTCGGCCGGCTCTCGAGCGCCTGGAGCTTGACGGAGCCGCGCAACTTGCGATTGAGGTACTCCTGCCGCTCCTCCTCATCCTTTCGCTTTCGCAGCTGTTCCTTTATACATCAAAATGAACACGTATTATATTTACAGTTTCCTTTATTTTTGGACAATCCCTTGCAGCCCGAGGGATTTTGACCTTGAGACGTGGGAGATCGTTAGCTGCTCGCTTATCGTTTTTCGTTGAGATTTGTGGCCTTTACGATGGACTTTCAGCTATGACGATTATGGCTTTTAACGCAAATTTATTTTGATATCTTATGATGCACAGTTACAGGATAGATCTCGAAAAAGTAACGGCGACGGCCTTTCAAAAACCAAAATATAAATCCATCACGACGACATCATCGTACATATCCTCATCGTGATTCCCCCCATCGGTGTCACGCCAAATTTCCACGATAACGATCTTTATCAAGCAAATCGGGAAAGCGATCAAACACATCATCCGCGTGAGCGCAAAAATGGGTGGGTACATGCAGAAAAAAAAAGAGGCGCGAGAAGCGCAGAAAAGGCGAGAGAGAAGAAAAACGAGGGAATAGAAAAGGGATCGGATAATGGAGAGAGGGAGAATGAGCGAGTGAGAGAGAGAGAAAGAGGCAGGAAGGGAAACCCTATAGACACGCCGACTGATCTAACTCGCGTCGGGCTTCGGCTAGGTATTTCTGCGGCACCTCTTTCTCTCTGTGTTTGCACACACACACACGCACACAGACGTACAGAGAGAGAGAGAGAGAGAGAGAGAGAGAGAGAGAGAGAGAGATGAATAGAGTATGGGAGAGGCGCGCGTTTCTCTGTCGCCGCAGCGACGCGGCGGCAAATTGCTATTGACAAAGCGCGAGTCGACCGATCCTCGATTGACGCTAATTTGCCGCGGAGGAGATTCTCTATCTCTCTCTCTCTCCCCCTCTTTTTTTTTGTTCACAGTTCCCTCATCCCTCTGCATCTGGTCTAACCTATAGACACTCTCCCTTTTATCGTCTTCCGATATGCGCATAGCTTTTGCGGTGTAACCTCGGGTGTAACGTTACCTTATATAGGTACCACTTTTTTTTTCTTTTTATCGATAATCTACCTTTTGCGACACTAATCGATTTTCTTTTTATAATCATATGAGGTTATAGATTGCGTCTCATGTATAGGAGAATTGACTTTTTGAGAATTAGTTGAGATTTCCTACTTGCGACAAATCCTTTTGTAGATTTAAAGCCGATGGTAATCGGCGTACTTTAATAAAGTAAAAGAACACGGGTCTATTAGCTGGCTGAACGTCAATTACCAAAACATGCTTCTACAAATATCTATATTATAATATTAAAAATTAATATAAAATAATTCCATAACAATTCTCGTGCTAACTATCCTACGATCCACATTTCCCCACAAGCCGTCATAAACGCAACGTCCCAGAAAACGGCATAGGACCACTCTCAGTCTTCGATCTCGTATAAATTCATCGCCTCGATCGAACGGCATTGTCCAAAAAACGTATAGGTTTGCCGATGCGCGAGACAACGGCAAACAAAAAAAGGTCCAATAGTGTTCTGTATACAATCGAGGATATACATTACGCAACGCGGCGGCAAGCATATAGAGTATCGCGCTCGAAATCGCGGCCGCCACCGATTCCGTGCGACTTGCAAAATGTGGAGCGGCGCAATCTCGTTTTCTAAATTAAGAATCCGGTCTTGAGTTCCGACTCTTGCCGAGCGAATTCCATGTGTTATGTTCTTTATCTCTCTCTCTCTCTCTCGCTCTCTCTCATCCCTTGCTGTAGGCATTATCCATCGCAATCGACGCACATAAATGTTTGACTTTAATTGCGCTGCTTTCTCTCTCTCTAATGCTGATACAGAGTTAAACGACCGTCACGAGTAGGGTTTTTTCCTTTTTTTATTCATTGATAACCTCGGTGATTCATGAACTCGGCTTTTCTTATAGAGAGCTAATTTTTACGGGATAATACGATGGAATGGAATGAATGCGAGAAATTGAAATTACCGATTTCTTAATTCAAATTCCATAACGATAAGCTTCCTTTTTGTCGAATTATCATGATTATGTACGTATGTGTACATACAGTTAGTTCTAAAAATGATTTTTATCAAAGTCAGATTTTGGATGAGCTTTACGAAAGCGGCAGAGAAATGGTCTTTCAGCTTCGCGATTGCTCATTCAAGAGTTTGACGTCCAACAAACATTTCGATGCATCCATAATGCGTTCAACGCCTACATGCAGCCTTATCGGTTATACATCACTTAGATTCTTCTACGTCAGTCAAATAAGCCCCGAACTCGCGTAAAAGCTTCGGACCACCAGGTCAGCTGTTAACAATCACAGACGCCAACGCATTTTCACAAATACGCCTTCTCGAACCTCCTCGGCATCCTTATTTCGATCCACCCCCCGTTACTTCCAATCAATTACCGTCCAAAAAAGCTTCGTCTGGCGCACCTATATCAGCCCTTTTTCCCTCCGATTTCCAAGCTCGCATTCAAGCCGTCGCCGTCGCGGCTACCGCAAATCTATATGCCGGCCGATTGATCGTATATATACGCGCACGGCGCGACCAAATGGAAGGAATGCGCCAATCGCTTATACACGCCGCTTATATACGTATAGTGGGCGTTTCGCGTTCGCCTCCTCTCTTCTCTGCATTTATACGTCGAGCTTTTTCCTCTTTCTCTCGCTTTCTCTCCTGCGCGCGCTCTGCATCGCATGCGTGCGTTATTTACCGCGGAGCCATTGAATCGCGCTTTGTGTGTGCGTGAGGTGCGCGTGTAACTTTGCCTCTGTATCGATGACCGCACGGGTGGATGGTAATAAAAAGGACTGATTTAATGCCGCGGAGTGCAAGTCGATGCGGTGCAGGAGTTGAATAGCGCGAGGACCGAGGATTGGATTTTTTCTTTTTTTTTTTTCATAGTTTTACAGTATGGTCCTTTAGCGTCGGTGCAACTTTATTTTCGAATCGAGGAGCTGGTTTGAAAGGAGATTTTTGATTGGCTTTGGTAAATTAGGATTTTAATCGTATTGGATAAGGCAGAAAGAATGTATTTCAAAATTGACGTGAATTTCATATCGGTATTTAGTCATTGCAGTCGCCCTGAGCGTTTCCAGATATATCAACGTCTCTCACGTATATCCTTCGAAGTAGCAAAAAATAAAAAAGTACTGCGCAACTGTGTTATTTACCTGAGAAACTTGTATAGTGCATTCCGGTATATAAATTAGCAAAAAATAAAACGTTTAATTATATTTAAAAGCTGCCGAGTGACTTCATTACAGAAATCTATAAAAATTTCGTAAAAAATTTCGTAAAAAATTTTGTAACAAAATATTTATACACTATGGCACTTTGTACTTTGTTTAAACTTTAATTTGGTATTGTTTCTAAAGAACGAAAGAACCTATGATTTATTAACATCCTAGACGTAATATCTGACGAATTTTGCCATAAATTAAAAAAAAATATATACTCGAACCGTTGCTAGACCTTTCCCTATGCGCGCTATTAAACACTCGACTCTCGCAATGGCTTTTCCTAATTACTCCCAGAGTCTTTTTGCAGATGAGGAAAGTGTACGAAAAAAAGCTAAATAAAATCACGCACTGACGTCATATAATGAAGCCCTCGCGCGCGCCAATACTTTACACCAACCGCGGAAGGAAAACAAATTAGAATTCTTCCGAGGAAAAAGCGACACTTTCAAGCTTCTCGCACTTCGCATTCTCGTTCCCTTCTCTCAAACGGAAAAAAGCAGGAAAAAAGACTATACAAGTTTCTCAAACAAAACCGAAGAATTTTCTTCTTATTCCAGTCTCGAATGCAAGAATGTGTGTGTATGTGTGTGGGAGATTATAGCGGGTGTAAGAAAACTAGAAAAACCCGAAGAAAAAACATTTTAAGCGATTAAAAATTGCTTTGAAAATTATTTAAAAAAAGTCATAATGCTTTGATTGATATTTTTTAATCGACAAATGCAATATATTAAATTTTATCGATTTCTATGCATTCACCAGTATGCATTTTTGAACTGACGATTTACCTAAAAATTTACTAACTACGCGAGCGGTGAAAGAAAATGCGCCAAGAGGAATTTCCAGACTTAAAAGTAAGACGTTTACGCAAGATTGACCGCTTTCCTAAAAATATTCCTCAAGTAAAGATGGAGGTTTTTAAATATTTTCCCTAAGGTGGATTTTCAAAGATTTCTTTTCATTACGCAGTCAGTATCTAACGACCAGATTTTCAATTTTTAATCTCCTGTCAATCGGACACTTGAAATCGAGTCAACTAATTTTTCATCCACGTAGAAAGAAACGTACAGCTGCAGCTGCACCAGTTCAACCGTCTTTCCAAAAACCTACCGATCTCGTATCACCCGATTTCGACGCGTATACACACACGATACACATACGCACACGTCGAAGAAGCACCGAAGAAGCAGAAAGTAAAAAGAAAAGAAACGCGAAGGAAGCCCTGTTCTCTCGCACATACACACACACACGCGCGCGCGCGCGCAAGTTTAACACGCGTCACCTCTATACTCTGGTCGGCCGGTATAATCTCTGGGCGCATTATATACTAGCCGTTCTTTAAATTCCAGGCCGCGGGAAAACAGTGCAGCAGCAGCTCGGAGGTAAAATGAAAGAAGTGTTTCTTGCCGAGGAGAGAGAGAGAGAGAGGAGAGAGAGGAGATAAACCGCGAGAGCTGCACTGTCCGCGTTTGAAGGAACGAGGAAGAAAAATGCATAAGAGTGGAAACGAGGTATTTTCTTTGTTTTCTTCCTTCTTTCTCTCGCCCTTCCCCTGTTTTTTTCCTTTTTTTCTTTTTCGAAGCGAGAGTTTGGACTCGATGCCGATGAGGATGATTGGAAGGATAGGTGTGTTAATGCTTTCCGGGTGGTGAGGATTTACGTCCTTATGGGATTTGGTGGTGGTGTGAGTAGGGCTTTGATTACACAGGCCCACAAAAAAAAAGTATGTGGTTCTGGGATGGAGACTAACTTTTTCTTATGTATTTTTTCCCGCTGAATCCGAATTCGTCAGAAAAAGTAGGGGTACCGCAGCAAATTTTTAAGATAACCTCAAAAAACTGTTTCTCGATACGTATATATAACTGTTTTCTCGATTCGCACATTGATGAATTTCCACCGAACCTTGGGAATTTCAGTGAAGAGCAAGGTGAAAGATTTCATCAGGACATGAAAGAATTTGAGCTCGAATTTGAACGTAGGTGGCAAGGAAACTGGGGCGTGAACACGATGGCGGACTATTGCTGGTATATATATGT
>UELU01126617.1:0-28142 GCA_900490025.1 Megastigmus dorsalis
CATATAGATTTTAGCGAGTATATAAAAAATCAACCGCAATTACCCTTCATTCTCAGCGAGTGGTCCGCACGACAAATCCATCCTAATCAATGTCGGGAGAAAGAGAGGGAGAAAGAGAGAGAGAGAGAGAAAAAGTGCGGAATAAAAAGACCGAAACGAAGCGACACGAAAAGTCCAGATGCACTGCTCAAACCAATTTTGCTCTCGGAATAGAATATACATCCTCATCCAGCCCGTGCAGTATATATAGACAGTAGATGACGCGTATAATAGAAAAGTAGCCGGACGATATACGCAGAAGACATAATCCGCCCCCATCCATAACGAGATGGCTGGGAACTAGGCGTAATAAACATGTGGCCCCGCAGCGCGTGCGAGTCTCCTTCTCCTCCTCCTCCTTCTCCTCCGAGAGCGAGACGCCGAGATAAGGAGGTCCATTAAGTAGAATATAATTCATCCCAAGCATAGCCGCACGATTAGCCGCGTCCCACATATAATTCTCAGAGGCTCTGGATATGCTATGCGCGCGTCTCTCTCTCTCTCTCTCTCGTCTCGCGACGGCATTCAATTACTGGGAGCTGTGCATCACGGTCAACTGTACAACTGTGCAGACTCTTGCTCTCTTCGCGTGTGCATACGTACACACGCACACACACACACATATATATATATATATAGAGAGAGAGAGAGAGAGAGAGTCTGTGGCTGCGGCGATACGATATGTGTCCATACACACGAGGAAGCGCCGCAGACTCGCGTATTGATTTTGTATCAGTTTCGAGACGCTGCAGCTGCTGCAATGAAGTGTCCCACGGGACAAGAGAGAGAGAGAGAGAGAGAGAAAGCCCGATAAAAGCGCACCAGCTCGCTTTTCCGCCTTTCCATGTTTTATGTTGCGCCGGCTGCTGTTGCCGCTGCTCTCTATCTCTCGCTCTCTCCTTCTCTCTCTCTCTCTCTCTCTCTCTCTCTCGCTCTCAGCGAGTGCGCGACAGCTATCGACAGCCTCGCGAGGCGCGTAATTAAAGAAAAGCCAACGACTATTATCTGGGCGGCGAGAAATTTCCTTGGACTGTCGGCGCTCTCTGTCTGTCGTTCGCTACGGCCATGTGTACATGAAGCGCATCGTTCGCTTGTCAGGGCAGAAATAATATACGTGTGTGTGTGTGTGTGTGTGGGGCGAAGAGAGGATTGCAGCTTTGACCCAGCTTACGCGCGGCGCTCGATACTTTTTGTCAGCGAGTTTAGTCTGATATGACGTTCCTGCTGTGACGAGAGATGTATCTTGGGACTATATTGACGAATAATACAGCAAGAAGTCGATTTCATGTTGGTCTTTTAGTATCTGGCATGGATCGTCCTTTTTGGATAAAAATTCGTCAAAAACTTTCTTGTTATAGCTGTTTAGTTTATGCGCAGGATGATCCGTCTTTCTTTTCAGAATGTTTTTACTTTATGCTGTAGGATTTTTTTGAATTTACATTTACGACCAAACTACGATATTAATTAATAGGACATCTAAACCTTTACCTTTTTACCAAGTTTTTGGTGGCTTATTCGAGTACTTACAGTAATTCTGCATTCACCAGATTGAATTATTGTAGTAAATTATGTTTTTCTTATTACGCTGCAAGCATATTAAATTTTTATATATCTTTGTAATTACTTAGAACTAATTAAAAATACAATGTAAATTGCAAAGTATAAGCAATAACAGAACTTAAATTTTATAGTTTGTTGCTTGAAATGAAAGTGTATAAAAACTTATCATAAAGTCAAATGAAAAATAGGGTCTGGTCAAATTGGTACGTATTACTAAAATTAATGAGCTATTTTACTTTTTGTTTAAACATTGCAACAAAATTTCATAACGACCTGAGGAAACATTATAATTAAATTTTCACGGATATACCGGTCCTATAGGATGCATCAATAATCTTCAAATGATACAATACAGCACGTGCTATTAAACAACCAATAAAACGGATCAAATAAAAATCTATATTAATTAATTCGTTAACTCCATTTTTGTATATAGTAACGCAAAAAACTCAATGAGAGTTATTAATTTTAATTAAAATATAGTTCAAATGTGCAACCCAAATAAAATTTTAATTATTAACTTTAATTAAGAGCAAAATTGAAGCAGGACTATATACATCATTTTCATTGCGTTCGGCGAATAAATTGTAATGTAACGCTATTATAAAACCACAATGCATATAATAATAAATCTAATGGTATATATAATGATAAATAACCCGTTCAGGATTGAAAAAGCTTTAATTAAAAAAATATATAATATATAATATATAAATATAGGTATATATAATGGTGCGATTGTTAGGAGGAGTAAAAGGAAATGATGGGCTAATGAAGAAAAAACAAATTCATGTTAATTTTGGCTCCCATCGATTTAATAGTCATCAATTCTGTAACACCTTAAACTTACACAGATCATTTTTTATTCGTTCATCGACAGCTAATGTTTTTGTTTAGTTTTGTTTATCACTTAAATTTATTATAAAGGTGTCCCTAATAATCGTATAACCGAATGTCCGCGGGGGGCAGTATCGATCGCGCTGAAAAAAATCGGCGCTTCGTCACCTATATAAATCGAATATAATGTACACACTATTTACACAAGCGAACGCACGATATCGCGCATTCCGCGTCTCGTCGTCGCGTCATCTCTTCTTCTCGCCGGCCTCGTAAAATACCGGAGGCGGAAAAAAAGTGTCGAGCAGTTTACTGCCATGACGGATAGTTTCTCCGATGGTATAATAACAAAGAGAAAAAGAAAGCATTGGTGGAATGGGAAAGGAAGGAAAAAAGCAAGAAAAACTGCTGAATATTTCGATGGAATAGCAAACATATTTGCCGAGTCGGTGAGAATCTTTTACTACCTTTACAGCCATGAATTTCAGACGTTCTCCTGTTTTTTAGCCGATATACATATTTACTCGCCGTTCGAGTATATTTGTTTACTCAATATTTATTATTATACCGATAAAAATATAGTGTTTCTATATGAAGAGTGTAAATCAGTGTACGTAAGTTTAAACGCTCTCTCGCTACCTCCAACACTTTACGTAATGTATTTCTGGCGTTTTTATGAATCTGAAACGAGGGGAAATGAAATTTAATACGCTCGGATCGGAGGTGTATTATGTATATTTATGGTATAGGCGCAGCGCTATGTCCAACTTATTCGCACATTATTATAATATTATACGAAGGTCTTCGTTCGTTCGCAATTACGCTAAGTAAGAAGGCTTGAATTATAAAAAATCTCTCGTTGCGGCAGTTCATATTTAATAAACAAAATTAACATTTATATCATATATATATATTTATATTTATATATAACTTCAGCGTTCGAATAGTTACAATCTTTTGACGTGCAATTGTTGAGTATCAGTTTCAAGAATGCAAACATGTGGGATTAGTTGATATGATCTATGTATGTGTTTATAGTAAATATTTTTGTCCACATGTTATCTCTGACCTCTAACGTCGCTATTTAGTTATCGGTGAAATTCTTATATCGCACACTTAAATTTTCAAACTCTCCCCTTCGCGTTTTATCAATTTCACTTTATTCAATACAAAATATGACCGTATAATAAATGATTTTGTTTCTTTATCGTTCTACCCGGTTAAAAAATTACTCAATACACTTTATAGCTTACAATATTCAATATATAATATACAAAATCATTCTGTCCACGAACAAAATAAAAAGTACGAGGGTATTGATGCCGCGGGTTACTCTGCCTCCTAACCATTTCCCGTGTTTTCAGTATTTTTTCTCCTGCAATAAAAAAGTCTAACCTTCGCAATCTGTTTTGCAACACAATATTGTATACAATTTTCTATATAAAATTCGATTCCCTGGTTTTCTGTATTAATTATAATCAAAAGGCCCACAGTCTGGTTAGAGGGCGCAGTAACCAATGGAATTACCCCACAAATGCTACGAAACTCAGTACATTGTTCATTTTTCTTGTAAGCAACGTATCGGACGCCGAAGGATTAGACAATCTCGTTCATTCACTCGTAAACAGTCGGCATCGATTGCCCATCATAACAAGTCTGCAACCATTTTGCGGAGGGAAAACCAGATAATCCACGCGGAGCTGCCAACCAAACGACTATTACTTTCACGTGAAACGCGGCCCCGTATACATAGAAACGCAAAGGTCATTTTTCAAATGTGCATTATAGCCACGAAACACACGTATTACAAAATATCTGGATAAATCCCCCAGGTTCTCGGGGCAAATAGGTAATTAGCCCCGAGAAACCAAGAGAAGAGAGATCATCTCTACTAAATAAAGGGCAGGTGGTGCGCGCGCTTCCCTCTCTCTCTCCACTCTTTGGCACTTCAGGTCCTCAGACCGAGGCGAGCATTCCTAGAGCGAGTACAAGGCCGATCCTCGAGAGGCGCGAGAGAACCGAGCTCGAGGCTTGCCGGGGCGGTTCCTGGGCGAGTCTCTGGTTGCTGGCTGCCAAGGTGGCGGTCTTTTCGACTTTGAAGACGCGCTCGAGGGGCACTCCGACGAGGATGGCACGGCAGGTGAGTCTCAGGTTGCCGCCCGGGAAGTGGTGGCGCTCGAGGCGCAGCGAGACCGAGAGCCGGGTCGTCCACTGGGTCTCGCCGATCGGTTTGATCTCCTGCTGGGTGAACGCGCGATCGATCTGCAAGCAGAATTATAACAAAAATGTCTCCTGTAGGATATGGAACGGATTATTCAGAGATCGTTATATGTACAGCGGGAACGCGTCTCGACCTCGTGCACGCATATTCGTCGAGTGGGAATTTCTACTCGGTACCTATTTTAGAATTATTATCGAACGAATAATAATCATCGAGGAATTTCCAATCAACTTTTATTTTATACTTTTGTAGCATTGAATATTCCTGTACTTATTTTAGATCAAACATTTCGAATAATTAAAAAAATTAAAACAATTTGTAGAATAACGCGTTCACTATTTGGGTCCCGAAAAATGTTTTAAATTTTCAGCTTGAAACAGGAGCTGTATCAGAATGAAAATGCCGCTGCTGGAAACGCATTACGCTTTACCTCTTTTATATGGGAGAAAACGATTTTTCTTGATTTTCTTCAATTACTGAACTACGGGCACCGAAATGAAAAATAATCGCCAAAAATGTCACGAGCTGGAAATTTAGAATGTCTACTCTTTCTACCTGGCGTGTTATATCGACCGACGACTTTTCGGGAAAACTCTCCTTGAATGAAATTTCATTTTAAGCATTAAGTATAAGTATTTTAACGAACGAATATAGGTAAGTACACTCGTATTTCCACAATCTGTTGGAAGCGAAATAATTTCCCTCTTTGACGAGCAAACAACTTAAGTAGCATCATCCCCACAATCAATATACAAGTATACTCCCATTGGAGTAAAGAGCAGACTAGAACGTATCACATATCCGAAGGAATCGCCTTGAAAAATCAACCTTTCCCTCACGAACCTCAAACGTACCGCAGCCATAGAGCCGACAATAACAAATTCATCGCGCGCTGCAACACATCTGCCACTCGGCTCCCAAAACCTCACCCACACACAGAAACGCATAATGTGCCCTGAAATCCAGCTCTAGCCTGTCAATTTTCTCTCCCTGCTCGCAACAGCAGCAGCAGCAGCAGCAGCCGCGACAGCAGCGTTAGCAGCTTCTCTCTCTCTCTCTCCGTCCGAAATTATAGCGGGACGACCTATCGCGCGCGCCACGGGACGCCGTCCATTGCTCTAATTGGATTCGCGCTGATCCCGTGCGCGCGCGCCTCCACAAAATTATTGCCCCCTCGCACGCGCGCCAGCGCCCACGAACGTGTGGGGGCCTTTATGCGATGCGGACCGACCTCAACTTTATGGCGAAACTACACGAAAACTTATATACACTCGCTCTCTCTTCCAACGGCGCACTTTTTTTCCTTCCTACCTTCCAAATGTTTGCGATGGCGCGGGATTGCGTTGCGCGGTGGTGGCGGGCCGCGCGAGCGAGAAAACGTGTTGAAACCGTTGGGACGCGGTCGGGTAAATAACACTGGCGCTAAGAAAAATAAAGAAGGGGATGTATACCTATACAGGCAGCTCCTGAAACAAAACATTATTTCGTTCGACGGAACAAGCGTATTTCTGGGATGTAGAAGGAGTTTCAGGCCAAGTGATGAAAATGTTGGATGAAAGGGCTCTCTTTTCCCGTCATGCTGGAATCATTAGTATTGTGCCGCTGTAGGATAAATATGTCGGGGAGAGATTTATCATTTCTGAGATTTTAATGGACAAAAAGAAGAACTATTAAAAGATGACACGCGTATAAAGATAGAGCTTGCCCTCATCAATAACCTCGAGAACTCGCGGAAATTATTTTTCACTTTTCAGCGTCTAGTGTTTCTCGCAACTGCGCCACGGACGCCTATACTGGATGGTATTTCGCAAATAAAGACTCGTTAATTAAGAAAACAGCTTCCCAAAAGTTGCAACAATTTCCAGCCCATTTTGGTCGTTGACGCGCTATAGAATAGTTACATGCACTGCACGCATAATGGGCTATTCGTGTTGACCGGCGCAGCGTGAGGGACGTGCTCTATACGAAGGGTTAGAGAGAAGGAAAGGGGATGATTGCGGGGTGTAGAGTTGCGAAAAGTTTTGGCGGATTAGGAGGCCGATGAAAGAGTGAAGTGCGTGTCGTGCCGCATGATGTAGTCTCTGCTCTGTGTGCATGTGCGTGTGTGAGAGAGACCGAAGGGAGGGTGTAATAAATCGTCGAGTTCGTCAATTAATGTCGAAAGTTCGTTTTCCGGGTGCGGATGAAATGTGTGGATTAGCTAATTATCGTATATATGAAGCTGAGTTTTTTTTTATTTCTTTCAATTCGTCCACTCTGCGGCAAGTTTAAGCTTATTATAATTATTGGAAAATATTTAAAGTACCTGGCAAGTAATTTGAAACTCGGATTTTAGTTTAATACTTGGTGGGGAAATTCATTAAAATTTTGATTCGAAATATTTTCTATCCGCGTTCTACGTGTTTCTTGAGAATATTTTATATTCGTTATTACTAAAAATTATTTATACCTCGTTTCCAGCAGCTTCCGTTCTACTCTTTTTTTTCGAAACTCGCCTATCAATGGAAAAACTACTATTTAATCAAATAGATTCATCTCTATATAAAACTTAAAATGCAGGAATAAACTTTTGTACATGTACAGTGAAATTCACTCAGTGCTGTCATCGTTAGATTTACTCAACTCACCGGGGGAAGGTTATACAATTCTGAACAGATATAATATTCGCCAGCTGTTAAGAAACATACAACACTCCTATGGCAGTTGATGCAGAGTTGCCATCGCACATCCAAAATTCCCGGTATTAGTATCATAAACAGACACAAGGTAAATCGTATATAATAGTGCAGTATCGCTGAACACGCACCTCTTGGTCATTGAGGTAGAGGGTGAGCTTGGCAGCGGGTAGACTCGCCGCGGAGCTGCAGACGGCCTCGAGTTTCTCGCCGACCTCGTAATTGTGCGCGACTCCCTCGAGCACCGGGTTGTCTTTCGGCACTATGGCAACGCTCACGTTGGCAGATGCGTAGATCGTGTGGAAGGGCTGCTCCGCTGACACCTCGCACGTGTAAGCGCCCTCGTACAACTTTGTGTCTGCAAGCATAAGCGATCGTACGACCGAAGGTCTTAATCGGATCGATCATTAATTACAGCTGCGCCGCCAGCTTATTATATCGTCGACTCGATTCCATTTCCATTCTTGACGGACGCATATCAGCCGTCAAGCATTGTAGCGGGTAGCGAATGTGAATTACTAAGCTGTTTCTTTAAATTTAGACTAATAACCAAATAAGTAATGGGATTACGGAAATAGATTTTACTTATTTTTAAGAGATTTTCAAATATCTTAATATTTTTATATATGCATTAGTTTAAATAAACTAATGCATAATTCTTCGCCAGATATATAAGTCGTATTTTGCACTTGACAGTTGAAAATAGCGGTAAGAGTATTGGGCTTTAATCTGTTTTTCTCTTAAGAAACTGTTACATTATCGCCGTGATGGAAACTAACCGACTTTCCGCAATAGCCAATAAATTTGTGCTCGGTTTAATTAAACTTCAAACAGAAAAGCAACAAGTTCTTAAACTGATTAAAACAGAACTGTAAATTATTTGGAAAAACAATGGGTTAGATACAAAACTTTGATCAATGCAATCTTGGTTGTTATTTCCTCGGTTATTTCCAATAAACGTTATGGCGATATAACGGGTATTTTTTAAGATATAATAGGCATTTTAAAATACGACTTTCAACACACCCACTAAATTTCAATTATATAGCTGCACTTTACCAATATAAACTATAATTACATTACATTCTGGGATAATGAATCGTTAAGAGTGTGGACCAGATTAAAATCGGGTATTATAAAGATCTTATCCAGATATTTATACAGGAATAGCAGTTAGTGCTATTCTCTTTTTAGACAGAAATCGGCGGTGAATTACCCCGTGGTATTGATTTAAATTTATTAAGTGGCTCCGAATAAATCCCTCTAAATGCTTACCGCATTAAATGAACCATAGCATAATCACTTTAATTAACGCATTGGGCATTACGTAAAATACGTTTAATTTACTTTCAATTACAAGGATGATTCCGGCCTAGTACTAATCGCAGGGTACATAACGCTATTATCGATGTGTAATTAGAAGATAGAATTTGAGTTATCGACTCGATGATAATTGTTAACGGTATTTACAGTAGCAGAAGAGAAAGAATTCGATCGCGAGCAGCTCTGCGTAATGTTCACCGATTGATTTTCAAATTTGTTCTCCGTATTTTTTTATAAATGTAGGTTAATATTCTATCAGCTATAGAATAGCTATAAGAAATTTATACCGCCGTCCGGACCAAACATTAATATGCATTTTAAGAAAGAATAGATTCTCATCAATTCTAAAAAGGGAAATATAAAGCACACGAAGTCTGCCAAGAATTTTTCTTTCTTGCGCTTTTAAATAAGTGGAGCAAAGAGTGTAGCTCTCGATTTACTTACATAATATATTATCATCTTATTGTTCCGGCTTTTACTAAGTTATAGTATGTAGGTACTTCACTTTTATTACACCAGAAGTCCTACATAGAATTTGGAATTATTTTTCGCACGTTCGACGATGTATGCGATAACAGGCGAGTTTGATTTTGATAAAGGAGGGTAACAGTTAAAATCGCAAATCAAAAAAAGTCGCTCGTGGAAGCGGCGTGACAAATTTAGGAGCGTTAAAACTAGGTCAGCTGCAGTTACTGCTAACTTTACGCTACAGTGCGATCGCATTCGTTTGGCTATCGCGAAAATCTAACGATCAGGTGCAACAAAACAAAAAAGAAAAACTCACTTTTGCGGAAGTCCGAAACGCCGACGAGGACGAGGCGCCTGGAGTCGCTGTACGTGAGGTTGACCGAGGCGTTATTGTAGACCACGCCCTTAGGATTGAGGCTCGGCGAGTACCTGTACAGTAAATCGGTGTTCTTGAACCAAAGGACCGAGTAGAGTTCCTGGCCTTTCAGGTCGTACTCGCACCGCAGCTCCAGCTCCCCTACCCGCGGATCCACGATCGGCGGGGCCAACAGTTGGCACGTTATCTGTCGATTCACCACGTTCGCTCGACCTGAAACATGTACGAGCAGACGGATAGGTTTTTAGTTGTCGTTCCCTAGACTTCGAACAATGAATTTATAACTGTTATCGAGTAATCTAATCATTATAGATGATGCTTTATCTAAATTATAATTTTACGATTAAAAGGAAAAGGGCGAATCGCAGAACATGCACGCCGAAAATTTTTTCGAATTTCACTACTGAACTCTTATTAACAATGCTTAAACTCGTTTATTGAAGCATATGCTCGTATAGCAAATTGGTTTTCTAAAGGTTTGGTTTGACTTTTCAAACCTTTACTGCAGTACCTTTTTACCACTTATAATAGTACGAATAAATATATGGGTTGTAATGAAGTAATTTCCTTTCCGTTTTCACTTGCTCGTTTTATAGCAAAAAGTATTATAATAATTCTAATTGGAAATTTATTTATTACGATATACCGCCGCTTACTTTATAAAATTAATATTTGCGTATCTCAGATTTATTAGCGCGCATTTCAATCCCGGAAAAGACTGTATTTTATGTTGCACGATATCATATCTGGAGCTTAATAAAAACTATTTATTGTTCACCGATATCGTTAAATATAGATTTAATCTTAAGTTACGATCGTTAAAAGTTAAAAAAGAAGCTTTTTATAAATTTTTATTCGTGATGAAAATTATACTTAATTATGAATCCGCAATGTTCGATCCTTAACTTCTTTAGTTGTTGTAATACCCATTAGTCATTTTAAACGCGTCTATGCGAATAAAAAGAAACGAACTGTGCGCGTTAGCGCCGAACTTCATTACATTAAAAAAGTGAAATAAAGTGTCTCCAGCAGCGCTCAATACTCATTTCTCGTAACATCCCATTCTGTGCGTTACGTGACAAAAAAAAAGAGTTCTCCTGTCCGGAATGCAATCCTGGCAAAGGCCCCGCAGCCTCAATTTCATTTTCCTAACACAGCGGCAGCAGCACCGGCAACGAGAGAAGCAGGAGAGACGGGAGGGAGACTAAGACGAGGCGACGAAACAATGGCATATATACACTCGCTCGCAGCTACGCAACTCGCTAAACCAAACAAGCCCCGGTTTCGCAGCGGCGTAACAACGGTCCATAACGTCCTCTCTCTCTCTCTCCCTCTCTCTCTCTTTCTCTCTGCTAGCACCACTGTAAATTTGCGACTCTCCGGCGTCGCTGTACCACGATTGCCCAGCAGCGGCGTAGCAGTAACAGCAGCAGTCGCGCACCGGCCGAATTATTTATTTAACGCGCCAGGCGCGGCGGATGGCTTTGCAAACAGCAATAGCCGACTAATTGAAAGTATTCGATTAACAGTTGGAGTAAGAGAGAGAGAGAGAGCGAATAGCGGAAACCGTTGTAATAATTATTGGCCCCGTAGTGCGTGTACACGGCGAAATCATAAATTTCCGAGTGGTGCGGTGCGGCGCGTGCAGCGGGGCATTGCGCGTGTATAGGCAGCGAGGCCCCGAGCTCTTATTAACGGCACACACCCCCCCTCCCCGTCTCTCTCCTTCTATATCGCACGCGCGACACTCCGCGCAGCCTACAGCAATAGCAGCAGCAGCAGCGGCGTCGGCGGGAGCAGCGGGAGCAGAGAACGGCGAAAGTGCCTTTCTGCAGCGGGTGTAATTCGACGATTGCTTCGCTCCGAATAAATAACCCCTTCCGCGCGCACTGCAGAGAGAGAGAGAGAGAGAGGGTGAGAGAAAACGAATGCGCCCTACGTTTCCCGAATCTCGCCCGAAGACCTCGTTTTTTTTTTTTTGCCGCGTTGGCCCAAGTACCGCTATGCCTGTGCCGCCTGTGCACGAGCCGACTCGATTGGATTTGCGCTGCTCTACACTGCGCGCGTTATTTTCCCCGCCCTCCTCCTATTTTTTTTTCTTTCCTTTTTCGTTATCAAGGAAACCAGAGAGGAAGAAATTAGCGAGACTCTTTCGCCGGGTAATCTGATACGCTCGGCTGTGTTCCACTGTACCTGTGTCTGTGTATAAGCAGCGTTATACGAGTTGTCGAAATAACCCCGCGCGTGTGCATAACGCTATTTAAATGCGCCCGCGTACAGCCCGGTATATTATATATACGCGCCCCGTTGTAATGCCGCGATATTAAATTCTTGTTTTATCTGCATATGAAATTTGAGTTTTACGTTATTCGAGCGCGTTATCTCAGTAGCGGAGCTCGCGCTGATTTTGTAACGCCCCACGGAGATATATATATATATAATACAAGCTCGAATTATACAATATATACGTTTGCGCGCGAAATATATAGCCTTTTAAAATATATATTCTTATTAGAGCCGCGTCATGATTTCTGCAGTGATTCATTAACTAGAATGTATTAAAATCGTGGAAGTGATAAGTTCGAGGGTTAATTTTTTAGAGGTCGGTGAGAGTGTTATAATGGTCGATAGTTTAAGGTGCGCCGCCGTCGCTGCCGCCGCTGCCGCCGCACCACCCACTCGGATAAAAATGGAAGATAGAAGAGGGTCACGATAGCCCCCCGATTATTCCTAACTTCTACCCTATTTCCTTCTCGATTGGATGATGTATAGCGCATCCATCATCCGTAAGTATATAATCCATTTTTCCCGATATGTTGGTATATAATTTTCTGTTGCGCAAAGTGCTTCAAAGTAAGATTAATAAAGATTAAAGACCTGTCAGTTGGCTACGGAACAAAAAAATATTAAGATAATTGTATTTCGCAGCTGTACGTTATTTTCACCAATTCAAGCGCAGCAACAAATACATACATACATATACATATATATATATATATATATATATGTATTTGTCAAAATTTGATTTTTTCCGAGTGAAGTTTCACAGCCATAAATAATTTACGCGTGCACGGTAAAAAATTTGATGCCGAATAAAAGTCGTGACAATTTCATAACTCGGCCCGCGTCCGAGCATGAGCGACATAAATCAGTCAAACTAAATAAACTGTTTATATTGCACACACGCGCTATTCCCCTCTCGAACAGCAAACATCACTCAACTGCATCCACGCTTACTCAAGCATTCAAAGATTGCATAAAATCACAGCATCCGCAATCAATTCGGTACCGTATACCATTCGCAATCCATAAACAGCCAATACCCAGCGATCGAAAAAAAACGAAATAAAAAAAAAAAAAACCAGCCTAGTTTCTCCGTATCAATTCCAGGCTCTCGGCATCTCGAGCGAGCAAAGAGTCGCTCTTCCAGCAACAAGCGTTAACGAGAAAAGCCAAGGAGGCGCGAGACGAAGAAAACGAGTTTGAATGGGGAAGTTGCAGCTGTTGCCACTACCGAGACGTTTATATACACACGCACATAGAGAGTCGTAGAAGGGGAAGACTCTCATAAAACCCAATTAAAGCCAATTGTCTCCCGTATATTTCTCTCTCTCTCTCTCTGTCTCTCTCTCCCTCTCGCTCTTAGCGACGAGTCTCTAAAAGGAATGCGTGTGTACGCGGACTCGCGCGCGCGTCGCTCATCGTATAATCCCCGCCGGCAGTTAAAGCTGACGACATTCACAGCAATTGCCCACAATCTCTCGCTTTCTCGAATCCCCGCTATCATTAACAGTCTCGTGCGGATGAGCTGCGACTCGGACAGAAAATGTAAGCGCGCATCCACGCGGCTCCAAGCCGAACACCCAACCACTTGCGACTCGAGTCGCTTGACCCGCCGCTTATTTTACACGCACGCACACACACACTCACGCATACATTGTGGCGCGACGAATTTACGCCAATTCCCTAGATCGCCTTCTCGTGCTTTCGGGCATTAGAGCTTTCTGCGAAAAAATAAAGGCAGCACGCAATAAAAGATATAAACCAAGTCGGTATATACAGAGTTGAATTTGCGGTAGACTATTATTATGGCGCAAATGCGTACACGCCTGCACGCACGTCGTACGTTCGTGTATAAATTGAAACTACGCCGGCGCGTGCTGAGGGGAATCGTATAACATGTATATGTGTGTGTGTGTATATATATATATATATATATATATATATAAGCAAATGGACGGGCCGCTCGACTGCTCGAATTTATCGGCCGCTTAATTAGCGGACAAACAACGCGCGATTCCTATGGCACGTCCTCTATATAGCGGTACACGCCGCCGCGTGTGTGCGTCTGCCGGTATATACACGTATACAGAGAGGAAGAGCGACGCGACGCAGCCACACGCCGAATTCGAAAAGCTCTCTGGCGCGCGCTCCCGCTCACCCCGATGCATTCCTTTGGGCGCGAGAGCAAACAAGTGCTGCATTTGCATCCGTGGATGGGAGCATGGGGTTGCGAGTGGCGGTGCTCGTGGTGGTCGATTATTACTTGCTAATGAGCTGTGCGCCGCCGCCGCCGCAGCCGCCGTCGCTTCGAACGCTCGTCGATTTATAAACAGAGGGCGAGAGTCGCTGTGCGGTATATTTAAGGCCGACATATAAGCGCGATGATTCTTGCTGGGCGCGCGCGCGCACGGGTACCGGGACAGCCAGCTTTTCTTTTTCCTTTTTTTTATTTTTCTCGCTGCTTATGTTTGTTGGGAGTTTTGTGTGCCCGGGATGTTTTCTTTTCGTGAGAGGACGGAGGTTTTTTAATGAGCGGAATGATGGCTTATGTGGGTCGGTTGATTTTTCACTGCGCTTCGTACTACGATATATATAAGTAATGGAGCACGGATACGGGAAATGCGTTTAAGTGTATTTTTAAACACTTCATTTTCCCTTGTCATATTAATATAACCGATTAAATAAGGATGGACTTATTATATTCACTATACTCAGTTATTCATAAAGTAGTCGATGCTAATTATTTCTCGGTATAATACGTATCGCCCAGTTTGCATTTTCCCTGAAAGATTATTAAATATTCAACTTATCGCTCGAAATTCAAACTTTTTGTTATATATATAATATACATATATATATACGACGCATTTAGTTCTCGAAACACGTGTATGCTAATTAGACCTAATTGCCTTATGTATATATATTAATATACATATATGCATGTGTTAAGTCAATTTTCGCGGAACGTAATAACTATTCAAATGACGGGGCCATTTTGAGGGAAAAAAGTCTGTTTCGGAAATTCAAAAAGTCGCATAGTTAATTCTCGTCAGCTCGTCGTTACGAATTATAATTGCACGAATTTCGACAATAGCTGGCTTCGCACAAGCTTATGCCGCGAGCAATTACAGCGGTTAATTGATCCGTCGATTTGCAGGAATATCGTCCAGCTTTGAAAAACTATCATATTTACAATTAATTCCATCCGAGACCGCCGGTCGCATAACAACAGAGCGAGCACGGCTACGAAAGCTCAGAGCGACGGTAAGATAGGAAAGAAAAGAGTAGAAGAGGAAGAAGAAGCGGAAAAGGAAAGCAGAGCTGCAGGGGGAGGCGAATCGACAAGCGGAGATCGTCGGGAATTATCTATTATCTCCGATAATTCCGGGTTCACGGGGGTCGCATAAAGCAGCCTTTAACGGCAAAATCGACGCGTCAACGAACTTAGCATGTCTCGTCTCCCTCTCTCCGATTCTCTCTCTCTCTTTCTCTCTATACACCATCGATACCAGGCTCCGCCCGCCGCATGCGGAGGCAAGAAAACGCGAGTAACCTCGTCTTCGCTCCATCTCTCTCTGCCTCTCTCTTTCGCTCTCTCTGTTCCTCTTATTATCTCTCTTCATCTCGCTTATAGTCCCGGCGTCGCCGACGTCGTCGTCGTACTCGGTCCAAGGCATATTAATTAATCCGCTAATTATTAAAGTAATTGCCGGCTTAATTGGCCTGGCGAATCTCCCTCTGCCTGCGGCTTCAACGAACCTCAAGAGAGAGAGAGAGGGAGAGGGAGAAAGGGAGATAGACTTTATCGTTCGCTCCTCTGCCCTCTTTTATTTGTCGTCCGTATACACGTATATATATATATATATATGTATATATACGTATGTATGGAGAGTGCAGGAAAAAGTCCAAGAGCGCTGGTGCGACCAAATAAAAAAGAGGTGAATAAGAGAGAGAGAGAGAGAGAGAGAGAAAGAACGCAGGGGCGCGGCCGAAACAGAAGCACTGGAGTAGAGTATTATATATATAGGAGCTCCTCTCGCGCGTATATATGGAGGGGAAGGACCGGCGAGGTAATTTATTTATGCGGTGCGGAGCAGCAGCAGTCGCGCAGTCGTCGTCGTCGTGCACTGACTCCCATACAAGAGGGACAGTCCGAAACGAGAGGAATGACAAGAGCGAGAGCGAGAGCGGGATGCAGAGAAAAAATGTGAGGAGCGGGAGAGAGAGTGAGAGAGGGGGGGGGGGGGGGGACGACTGCCGGCATTGTATTGCAGTTAACTACTGCTTAAAGCGGAATACAAAGGCATGCAGAAAGCCTGAGTGAGTCGCCCAAAAGCTGAGAATTATTTAAAAAGCAGAATGAGAGAGGAGCTGTTATTGTGCTCTCGCTCGTTCTCCCTCCCTCTCTCCCTCTCTCTCTCTCTCGTTCATCGTCACTTGCGATTTATTCCATTATGTCGCAGCGATCTGCTCTTATCACGCTCGACGCATACACACATCAAAGCCGTGACTATATAGCGCCGTGCTGACTGCAGAGGAGCGCCAGCGGACAATAATAAAATAAATAGCTCAGCAGTAGTCTCTCCCTCTCTCTCTCTCTCTCTCTCTCTCTCTTGTTCCGCCTCTGTCTCTCTCACGCACAGCCACACATAGACAGAAACCGAGAGACCGAGGCGCAGAGGGAAAGGAAGAGGCAAACAGACGCCACTTGTCTCGTCATTTCGTTCCCTTTGTGTGTAAGCTATGCGACTCTCGCTAGAATTTTCGAATCAGTCTGGCGTTTGAATTTCGCGCGCGACGCAGCTCTTTGTCTCTTCAGCGAGTCCTGAACTAGAGAGAGAGAGACAGGGAGATAGAGATAGAGAGAGGGAGAGAGAGGGAGAGAGCGAGAGAGAGAAGGAGAGAGATAGTGGATGTCGCGAGGATATATCTCTATAGAGGGATAAAAGCGAGGGAGAGAGAGGTGGAAGCCTCGGGAAAATTAATTGAGCGCCCGGGATAAAGATGAAGAATCCAAGCCCCGAGGCTGAGAGGCAGCAATCGAATGAATATAGAATTTCCCATGATTTATTCAGGAGCGCGCGGGCGTGTACCTCCAGATATATATACATTGTATGTATATATACAGTATATATATATATACGTGTATATACATAAACGTGTATGCGTGTAGGTGTAAGAGAGTAAGTTGGTGGAGAGAGAGAGAGAGAGAGAGAGAGCGAGAACCGTGAGCGAATAATCGATCTGCTACGGGCGAAAGGAACTTTCAATGGTTCACACCGGAAATTCCAAAGATTACTGCTGCTACCGTGCTGTGTGTGTGCGAGAGAGAGAGAGAGAGAGAGAGAGAGAGAGAGAGAAAATCGTCGCTTTTCGCCTGCGGGAGGCAACGAGAAGTCGCGTCGCGTTGCGGTGCTGCTGCTGCTGCTGCTATATTGCCTGCGGCTATCGGTGGAGGATGTGCCCAGAAGGCAGAGGTATAGGGAGAGAGAGAAAGAAAAATCTGTTGGGAGGCTTGTTGAATTTAATGTAGATTTCAATGCCGCTCGCTTGTGAATGTATTATGGAGGACCAGTCGATCGCGGCAACCGTCGTTATTCGGTTCTCGGTTTTCTTGTAACGCGGCTCTTGGGGCTTTCGTCGGATTTCAGGGCTTTTATCGTGTCTCTTTTGATTTGTTTTCATAGCTTTTGGCGCGCTGCGTTTTATTGAAAATTTTCAGTGCGAATTTTTAGACGCCTTATTATTTAGAATCGACTAAGGTTTTCTAGAATTAAAATTATAATTTTTCAAGACATTGTGTAAAAAGAGAAAAAGTTTTGCATTATTTGGCGTAGATGACACGCAAACACCGGGTATCAACTATTGTTATCAAATGTGAACGTATCGCGTTTACTCGAGCATGGCGCATACCTGAGTCTATTAACAAATGGACACAATGCAGAATATTAACAATGGAAATCTATATATATATATGTATCTGATTCAGTAATTAAATTTCTACAAAATCGATATCTCCAATTAATGTGCATACAAATTACTCAATCCCCCTCTCTCTCTCTCTCTCTCTCTCTAAAATTAAACTAAATCACGCTTGATATAATATAGAAGTTATATAGCTTAGAGAAATATTAATATACCGCGAATCAATGAACGAACTGTCACTAATTTGCATTAACAAGTATTCGAGCCGTTCGAATTCGTGATATTCCCCGCGCTTATCCCCCGATCATAGAGAAAACACGTCAAATAGCACATTCGGATTTATCAGCCGAATTCGCCGTTTAAACGCTAATATTTTCTTTCGCAACAGACGACTCTATCGCGTAGCGTTGCTTTATGCTAATACAACCGAATATATAATTACACTTGTATTTACGCGGTACGCGCGCGGCCATCTGCACCGCGAGTCTGTTGACTGAAGCGATTTTAATCTATTTTATGCGCGCGCGACTGCATTCCCTCTTTATTACTTAAATACCGGCAAGGGAATGGGGGGGACCCGCTCACAAAGGCTCTCCAGCTCCTCTTTTGCGCCCATTTCCGCAAATCTGTCGGCCTCGCTCCCGAGCAGCCGAATATTTATTGCCTCGTCTTACGTAGCTATACCCGGCCGCTTACAAAATATCCGCCGTAATAAAATGGCTGCATCGCGGCGGGAACGAGCGCGCGCTCGGCTCAAACGCGACGACGTAAAGATAAAAATTTCCCTGCACTGCACGCATCCGTGGCAGCGTATAAATTGCCATCTTCCTATCGCATATAGGGTGGTATATATATCGGTGTAGGGCGAGGGAGAGAGAGAGAAAAAAAAAACACGCTTGGAAACGAGGGAGGATCGCAAAATAGAGTAAAGAAAATCCCGAGAAGCCCCTGCGACGCGACATTTTCCTCTAGCGGTAATCATTCGCGCCCCCGCATCGCTTACACACACACACACACGCGCGCGCGCAAACACGCACACGCAAACACAGACACGTTCAGACGAGTATGGAGTAAAATCGAATCGTAAATCGATACGGACGCTCGTTCGGCCGGAAGACACATAACTCGCGCACGGAATACCAACCCCCAGCCGCGAAATTGAATTTACTTCGGCGGCAACTATACGCGCCGTCGGATTAGATGATCGTCGGTGGTTCGCGTCTTCCCGCGGATTCCTCGTGTGTTCTCTCTCTCTCTCTCTCTCACTGTATAGCTCGCTATCTATATCGCTCGGTATCTATCGCTATCTCGCTTCCTCATCAACGAGTTCTGCGCCGAACTAATCCGATAGCGAGAGACTTTCGGCCCAGTTGTCAATTTTCGCTTATTTTGTCTGCGTTATCGTTGCCATTCCCTTGTTTATCGATGGATATATAATAGCTTATTTTGTCGTTTGATTTGCTCGAGGTAATACACGATGAAAGCTTGATATATAAGAGATCCTTGTTTTCGAAAACGGGCTTACAATTTTCCGTCCGACCTCGAAGACTATAGCGATAAACTTTTGCAGAGAAAAGTGTTTTAATTGATCGATACAACGTATAAGTGTGTTTTAGAAACAAGTAACTTTCTATATAATGAAATATTATTATCTTAGATGAAAAATGTTCGCAACTTGTTGAAAAAAAAATTTTATTCGTTCGCTGCGCGAAGGAAAGTTGGGTAAAACTGGAGTAGAAGTTCACGAGTTAATATAAAGGGATTTAGCCGAACAATTACGGTATATTACTGCTGATTTGATATATATAGATATTTCCCCGCAGGTTCCATATCCAAGTTACCTCGTGAACTTAAACTGCGTTTTTCTTCGCTATTTCTTGCGGTAATGGGATTAAAATCTAACAGGATTTTAATATTCCTTTAAAAACGACTCTTATAACCGGCTGAAGCTACTTGTTGGGGATCGATCCTGCTTATGAACCTCCTCCCTATTCTTCTTCAATTATTTTCATTTATATCGCACTTTTTTCAATTAAATTATTATTATTTCCTACGCACACTGCTGCGCTAGCCGGCGCTCGAGTGAGCCACTTTTAACAAGACCAAATCCTCTCCTTATACCGATATTTTCTTCCATTACTCCTGTTCCGTCAAATATTAACTTGTATCTATAATATTTTCATCCCCGATGGCAACAATAATATATCAAATCCCACGTGAAATAGCTTCATAACCAAAGCGAGCCCGTAGGAAAAAACCAAGAAGAAAAAAACAACGCGTTGGTAATAAAATAAGCCCGATGATCGAGCGACGAACGAAGGTTAGCTACGCAAGGTCGTAAATTACATTTGATATTTGCCCTCCTCAAGCATAACCCAAGCTCTCCCCCTACCTCCTATACTCGGAATCTCTCCAAATACTCGGTCTTGCCGCAGCGTATATCCTCCCGCGATTCTCCAGCCGCGCGTCTCACCGCTTGGTAATAAAGCTTTGGCGCTGCGCAACGCGCCAAGGAAGCTTATATATACACATCGTTTTCGCTCTCTCTCTCTGACACACACACAGAGACACAGAGGAGAGAGCGAGCAAGTCAACGCGAGCGGCCAAATGAGATTCCGATAATATAATTATGTCGTGGCTGCACTCGCGCGTCTCTCCCTTTATAGACAATGAAGCGCAGCCTATTACTCTCGATAGATACACACACACAGAGGGCGCGCACACATACTCGGCGAAAAGTTGGCGATTCCAAAAGCCGATCAGCCATTCATCAGGCGCAGAATTCGTCAGATTCTAAGAGAAGTAAGGGTTGGGGAGGGGGAGAGAGAGATAGAGTTGGCTTTTCGGGTTTATCGAGAGCGCGCGGGAAAGCTCTCCTGGCTGCTGCAGCTGCTAACATTAATATCGGGAGTGATATCCCGCGGGAGCGTAGGGCATAAGGAATGCCGGCGGATAATTGCTCGTCGAGTTTGCTCTTGGATTTCCGCGACGACGCTGACAAGGGGAGCACCGGCTCTCCTTATCATCTGGATAACTTGCCGAGAGACGCCCCTCGAGCTGCTTTTACGGGGAAAAAGCGAGATTTTGAGTACGCTTTATCAACCCAACATCGATTTTAGACTCAAGAACTACGCTATCTTACGGACGATAGAAAAATGTCTTCTTCCACTCCTTTTTTTTTCGACTTCAATCGTGCATGCATAGTTTACATTATGACGATTAATCAAGAATATGATGACTTTGAAATCTCATAATAAATGCAGTATGAACCTATACCTTGTAAACTCTATAATTAGTATAGAATATTATCATAATAGTATTGATTTATTTTAGTATTCGGGTTATTCAAATTTTGTAAGTCAATATTTGCTCGAAATACGCACGTCGTATTGTTTGATTAAAATGAACGATTCATTTATTTAAACATAATAGTTAATTAGTGCAATTCAAAATGTTATCGTTAATTTAACAAAATTCATATAATCAAATAGAAAAAAAGGTATTTTTAATACTTTAAATGTCTACAGTAAAGCTATTTCATAAATGATTGTTAAAGTTTCTCAAGTGAATAAAAATTTTGCGCAGTCCAAACTCAGCATGAACTCCTAAGTAAACTATAGTAATACTTGCAGTCACCGCGGAAGTTGGTGTTAGGTAAAACCGATCAAGATCTTCGGCTCTAAGTCGTTATGCTATGCATACATATGCGATAACTCGAAATGGGTCAAAAGCAGTATTGTTTTTATCTGCACATCAGGCGACGGAAGAAAATATTTCTTAATCAGTTAATTTCGAGTACCGCATAATCGCACTCGACTATTGATATTTGATTAGCTTTTATTTCCTTTCCGAGTTTCAACCTCGATAACTGCATGAGAGCTTGCCACGAGAGCTGGCGCGGTATCAAAGAAATCCGCAAGCCAAGGATCCAATGCTCTTGTTTGAAAGCATTATCCGGATATGTACTCTCTGCGCGATAGACACATTAGTGACGATTTTAAGCTAAATGGACAATCCGCTTGTAGATGCGCGTAATGGGTGAGACGCCGGGATGCCGTGCCGCGAGGTTGTTTATGAG
The DNA here is from genome assembly GCA_900490025.1 of Megastigmus dorsalis. NCBI lineage: Eukaryota > Metazoa > Arthropoda > Insecta > Hymenoptera > Megastigmidae > Megastigmus > Megastigmus dorsalis. The sequence continues at coordinate 21,786 of UELU01126617.1, forward strand.
GGCTTGAAACATTACTTCCGGCTTGGTGGAGAGCTGCCACTGCACTGGACGCGATGCTGCAGCTGCTGGCTGTGGACGACTCGTGCGGATGGACGACTTTTTGATTTTACAGACGGAATTTATTATACCCCGAGCTCCTGCGCGGCTCCTTTCCCTTGGCTCGCCTTTTCGACAGATTCACGGTTCTAAGAAGTTTTAAGGCATGCAGCTTTTATTCGCCCGCGCGCGCGCCAGATTTATTTAGCTCGCGGCCACTCCTTAACCCTGGCTGCTACTTCTGAGGTGAACTCTTTAGGGAGTGGAAAATTTATCTTTCCTAAAACTTCACTCTTCGAACATATTACCTGATAAACGTGTATAGTTTATTGACTAATATTTATTAAAAAAAAAATAATTTTAATCAGAAGAAAAAGTAAACGTAAAGTTTCCGGTAGTCTCATTGCAATAAAATAACGTCTTCGTATATATAAACACACTTGACGCTTCAAGTACGCTAATATACGAATGGTTTCAAGTCCTCTAACAGACGATTAATGGGGCTATACGCAATATGTTACATGAGAAACACTGAAGGGCCGCAAGTTCTTTTTTTATTAAATATAATGGCTTAATAAGGACTAAGCAGGGTGCTCAATCATTCCCAATGAAAGCTAGCATTCGACTGCAATTATCATAATGCGGGAGGGGGGCCGAGCGATTCGAGGCTGCGGCAAGAGCTGCTGCTCCCCCCCGTACCCCCGTCAACCCGTCCCCTACTCCTCGGGGGCTTCATTGTTGCGTCATAAACTCGGGACCTCCGTTCGGAAGGTGCAGCGGCGCAATCTCGATAAACTCCAATATAGCCTTGGCATTTTTTACGTCCGCTTCTTATCCTCGGTGCCGTTCGCAATGCGATTGTTTCTCCCTTTTCTTTCTCTCTCTCGCTCCTTCTCTCTCTCTCTCTCTCTCTCGATAAGCGGGCACATAACCTCGCGAGCGTAAAGTGGCGCGGCGGAGCCTTTTCTCTGTACGCACTGGAACAGGAGAGGGGCATTTCTCGTCTGCACTTCAATCTACTTCATTTTGTAGCCCTCCGTCGACTAGCATTTAATTGGCCCTTTCGCTCTCTTTTTTCTCTTTCTCTCTCTCTCTCTCTCTCTCTCTCTCTCTTCTCTTTTTTCTCCTTTTATCGGCCGACTGCCTAGAGCTACGGGCCGAGCAGCACCGCAACTCGTTAACGCGCATCTCGCGTATAGGAACTAAAATCAGATCCCGGGGGCGCTGTGCGCGCTGAGCTTTCCCTTGACTTTTCAATCGCCGTTACCAGCTCCCGCGGCCTGACGCGATTTTCGACCATTGTGCCAGCGAGCACGGCCAAGGCGCACTTTTTCCTCCTTTTTTTCACGGGATTTGATTGGGCCGTTTCGAAAAAACGTTCGATTTCGACTCTCTCCCTCTCTCTCTCTCTCTCTCTCTCTCTCTCTCGCTTGCGCTCAGTTTGGTGCTATTTTTTAGACCCGCTTTTACGGTACATAAAAGGCTGTAAACGAAAGTTTACTTTTTACTAGGTTTCATGGCCTATTGTTTATTGCATCTCTTTTCGAAAGAGCGTATAGGCAACTACAGAAGGCTATGTTTGCCAGCATCGAATTCGCGAGCTTTGCGGAAGGGTTGCTATTTGTTTACACCGATGGTAAAAGCCAGTGCGCAACGTGCCATTCGCCCTTTTAATAACAAACAAATCAGTTTTTATCGTTCGGAGAAGAAAAAATGGCCTGTCGTTGTAATTGGCAAAATATATGCAAATGATGTATATATATATTTTATTCCAATCTATTTCCTTTTCTTCCATTTAACGGCAATCAGTCACAAACAGCTATAAGGGCGTAAAACTCAGGCAAACGTATAGGGAATAACATAAAATCAAAGCAAAATGAGTATTTATAACCTTGTGCCAGTCAGCGCTTATTTGTACGAATTTTCTAAGCCACGCGTAGCTGCAGGAAATCGATGCCGGCGAAGTAAATGAAAAAGGTTGCTCGATCATTAGGCTTGATTTCTCTCAGCTGCTTTTACTAGAAGGGCCAAATTATTGAATGGAGTCGCTCTGTTTTCTTTAAGTAACCCAGTGGGCCACTCCTTGCTTAGTCTACTATGATAATTAGAATTAATGGCCTTGCTTTTGCGAAAATATATATACGTAGAGCCGGACTTGATTTTCTTTCAGGGCGTGACTAATGAGATGGGAAAAGCCATGGAGAGAGAGAATGAGAGAGAAAAAAAGGAGAGGAAGACGGAATATCGCGTGAAAGGCCGCGGGTGGCGCGGATGAAAAATAACGAGCTCACCCCTGACGGATCTAGAGGATTTTTCATTAACATATGTAGTGTTTACCCTTATTATATATTAATTAAAAACGATGAGCGAACCATTAAGTGGACCTGCTTTTTGTTTTTTTCACCTAATGACAACTTATGCGCACCGCTTCGATATATACGTTTCCTCGTGTAATGAATAGTGGCCAATATAGGTTAATTAAATTATAAATGCAGGCGCCACTGGAATTTTTACTATTTTCTTCAATCTACTTAATTAATGCTTATATTATACATAAGGACCTGTAAAGGACTTCGTGATTCACTGTATACACTCTTATCTTATATAATGTCAAGTATTAAATCTTAGCGAAGCAACTATCGTAACAAAAGGAAATTAATTTTTTAGCAAACGATTCAGTAAAATACCTTGTGATATATTAAGAATTACAGTACAATAGTGTTGAAAGATTGACTAGCCCCGCTATAAAAGTCCCTAAATAACACCATTTTAATTCTTCGATGTATCATTACAATTCTTATAATATGCAAATGACTCTATCGTTCTTAAAGTTTTTTAAAATAAGTAGAATTTATTGATCATCATAGAACGCAAAAAATTTATACTCATAACTACTATTATAAGGTGCACTGTGGAAGACATCGCGTTACAGTCTTAGATAAAAAGCCGCAATTTTAAATAAAAAAGAAATTCTCCATTGCTTTATTTCAATAAACAAGCTAGTTTTATCGAACTCTTAATGATCGCTGGCAACAGCAACGGAACAATCACATTTTCAAATCCAGGACAATTGGAATTTGTCCGCGTGCGCGCGACGCTGGATAGACATTTAAATAATGAGGGAATAATTGAATGCGCGCATAATCGCAAACAAGCCGCGGCCAATAATAAACAGGGGCCTCTCGCAAGCATATAAATTTCATCGACGAATTTCAATGGTCGATAGTTGTGTGTACAAGGCGGCAGAGCTCCCTCAACAAGTGCTGCTCGCAGCCTCCGCAGCATACAATGCAATTAATTCACACGCACACAGTCTAGGTTCGAGGTTTCGCTCATCAATGGCCGAGGGCCGGATCACAATAACTATATTTACAGCTCTCTCCAAATCCATATCGCGGGATGGTATATTTAAATGCTAATACGGCCGCTGACAAATGTCGGCCGCGCGCATTTCAAAAGCTCGCTCGCGCGCGCGCTCGTGCCCGCCTCTGTGTAAACACCGGACCGATTGATCGGCTCGTGCTCTTTCGGAGGCTGGCACAAGGGCCGAAAGCACTGGTCGGGGTTTTCGGTCGCGTCGAATCAAAGAAGAATATTGTGCGCGCCACGACGAGGAGGAGAGTCGACAAAGTCAAGGCCGCGGGACAAAACAGGCGCGCGCGCGCGCAACCGACTCGGAGCGGCGATAATGTCGTCTAGACTTTTGGCTTTTCTCCGCCCGTCGTTATTAGGGGCCTCGGCTTTTGCGAGAGTGTATGTGCGACGAAATTTTCTTGAAACGAGGGGTCGATACGCTGTTTATTACTCCATTCGCGGAGAAATTAATGACGGGTCGCGGTGTAATGTGTGAGCGTGGAGGTTAATGCACTTGTTCATGGGTTGGTTGCGGCCGAATATTGCGCGAATAATAAGATGCTGAGTAAGAGTTGGGTTCGGTTATAACGGGCTCATTGTAATGCTTCGAGAGCCGTACAGAAGGGGAGTTCACTGCTTTTATACACAGCGCGGAATTTTAATTTTACGTTCGCAGATTGTACAAATGCCAAGAGTAAGTAGATTTGAAAATAAAACAAGTTAACTTATGTTTAAAGTGAGTTTCGAAATGAATATTTCAAAGTTTCACTTTACGACTATATACAGAATATAAATCTGACAGATTTATCTGGCATAATTAAGTAAAAGGTGCAATTGTGCAATTGCTACAATGATCGCATGTAATCTCTGTTAATAACATTTAATAAATTTTAATGATTTAACAGTAGTGTAATATATGGTATTTTACATGTTAAATTGGTATTAGCATTGATCTAGAAACATGAGATTTTTGACCAGATTAATTGTTAATTTAATTATGTTAGAACAAAGCCAGTCAAGTTTCATTCGTTAAATTGAATTGTTCTGAGCTTATCCGTCGCTCGGTCTATCTTTCTCTGTACCTTTTCAACCGTTCATTCGAATTGATTCGACCTATATCCCTAACAAGAAAATCAACCATTTGGTTTTAAATCACTTTTTTCCCCTCTTTACGTATGTCTCTACAAATGTCATCATACACTATTCATCGATATCTCAACTATTACATATCATTGAAACACAACAATAGTAAATACTCAATTCTTTTTTAGCAGATAAATTAAAAAATACAAATTATAAAACCTTGTAAGATAATCAGCCTAATCACAGTTTCACAGTCAGCAAAACTTTTCTACACTCGTCTCACAGCCACTTTCCAAGCGCTTCATCAGACCCAATCGTTCCGTACCGCTGATACACCGCAAACTCGAGTATCAAAACTACGCGAGTCATTCGTCACAAACTCGAAATAAAAGCGCCCGGCTCGAAGTAAATCGAACCCGCTGCGCCCGCTCACACGTCCCAGGGCGAAATTTCAGCTTCTCGCTAATTAAAGTTCGCCGATATCCTCGCGGCCCGTTTTCACCTCCCAGTAGTAGCAGCAGCAGCAGCAGCAGCAACCACGCGAGATCCTCGAGGCGTTAATTAGATCGGTGCACTAACGACCGAAACTCCTCTTAGCGCACAATGCGCTCTTAAATAACCCCACCGCGCGCGAACACACACACACACGTATAAGGTATATACCTATATAGAGGTACAGAGGTGAAAAAGTCTCGGTGCGTAATTCCGAGGCGAGCGCGCGGCCTGTGATCGACAGCTGAAACTGCTGGACTCTCTCTCTCTCTCTCTCTCTCTCTCTGTATATATACGAGAGCATCGTCCACGTCGCGCGCTCATTGTCTCTCGCGCGTCCGGCTTACGACTCTCTCGTTCGCTCTATATATGTATATACGTACGCGCGCGTGGGCATGGGGGAGAGTTGGTAGGTACTTGGGGATCGACGTCGAGAGGACGCGTAAAGTGCGCGCGTTTATGTGCTGGAGAGAGAGCCAGAGAGAGAGAGAGAGAGAGAGAGAGAGAGGTGGAACGGAAAGGGAAGAGAAGCGAAAAGAAGCGGGTATATGTGCGGCGTCCGCCTATAGCGAAGCCACTCGAAAGGATTCCGGGTTTGGATGGAGTGAGTGCGTTTTGTAGCGCTCGGCTGTAGGGAAATTCTTTAGCGTTTGGCCACTGCTGCTGCTGCTGCTCTCCTTCTCTCTCTCTCTCTCCCTCTCTCTCTCACGTCCTCTTTCGCTCTTCTGGATTTAATGCGATAGTTTTGTGTAGCCGAGGCTCGCCAGCGCGGAAGAGATCTGTTTAAGAGCTCTGCTGTGGTGGTATTTTGAATTGAAATCGAGCTTAGCATATATTATTTAAAACCTCCTGCTGGTGCCATGTGAACATTATTTTTTTTTTCTAATAAAAAGTTCGAGTATACACGGAAAAAAATCGCAAGCAGAGTTTCATGAACCTTCAAGCAAAATTTACCGAATAGCTTGAGCTGAACTCATCAAGCAAGATGTGATTGACGGTTATAGAACATCTACAGAACTAGTTCGGTAAATTTTGCTTGATCAATCGAGTAAAAGAAGTTAGGCATACTTTACCTAGCCAATCAAGTAATTATTGCTCGCTTGAGTAATAAACTTGAGAAAAATGTTTAATTGTCTGCGTATTATTTTTAATTTTTAATATAGTACATTATATAAGGTAACGATAAGTATTATATAATAATCATTTACAATATGTGCCTTGTGTTTTATTTTATTTTATTTTATTTTCTGTCGCTTGCCGCTGTAGTTGTTTACACCGTGTGATATGTGCATAGCAACCGTCAAGCGTATTTAATACACAGGGTGTACAAATTCGGAAAATATTGAATATAAAATTAGGACTTATAAATTAAATAACTTGAAAAGTTAATGT